>JASANE010010912.1:0-30536 GCA_030248225.1 Trileptium ribeirensis
ATGCATTAAAAATAACTTTTACATTAAACTTAATGTATTGCGATGGTATTATTGCCTTTCTGAAACTTTAAAGAGACTGAGGAAGCTAATAATGTTTATTTATCGATCAAATATGTCGGTTTTTGGACATTCAGAGCAAAAAAATGCCTTCCACTATACACCACTGCGTATACTGCGTCAAATCGAATGTGCTTACAAAGCTTGGAGCGTAGAATACACACTTTCGATCTGTCTCCAGTCGCCTCCCTTTACTACACATACGTTTGTTGCATGTTCTTCTGTAGCAAACTTAAAATTATTGGTTTATATGATTCTAAGATAAAATAATAGATAGAAGGTAATTTTCTGATCAGTGTTCAGAGACACTGTTTAGGCTAGCGTTGGACAAACAGTGCCCGTCAGTTAGATGATAATGATGATAACTTTCTAATCAGAATGCTATAGATGAGACACACAGGTGATGCTGCTCGCACAGTTTCAATAAATACAGTTCATTGCCAAGGAAGCAGTTTCTGCTTGCGTTGCAGATAACGTTACTTCAGTTTCACCTGATTTACAAAGTTTAAAGCGCACTGGCTGGTGCTTGACGCAATTTATGTTAGCCAAGCATAGGCTAAGTACTTCTGCGTAAGCCACAATCTGTTACCGAGTTGGACCGGTTTAATTCAAATGTATCCATCAGAATTATGTATGTGTAAAATAGCTGCTACAAGCATCGACCTGGCTTTGATTTAACAAACTCCTGCAGGTAATTATGAAAAATTCCTGCTAAAATTATGTGCCCTACTTACGTTTCACACGGCAAATTGGTTAGTTAATCTTTTCTTTGGCTCGGTTGTATTGGAGTTTGATCATTGTATAATATATATTACATATGTTTGGATCACAGATGAAGCAAAAATGTGAAAAATTTCAAACAAAATTTTTAAACCGGAATTCCGGTTCCGGTATGGTTTTTGCCCTTTGCCGGAACCGCAACCGGAACACGATTTTCGCCGGAACCGGAACCGGAATTCCGGTTACTCCCTGCTCTCTACATAACTATACGTACTTTACGTGACCTACATATGTACTATACGTGACTTTGCAAGTTTTGTATCGGTAACATTGTTCAATGTGCATTCGCAATAGCCGTGACCTTCATTGTCACGGGCACAAATTAATGTAAGCAAATATTTCACGAATTATTCGTATGCGGAATTGTATTACATGTAAGATTCAAAATGTGTTTCTAGTGTTATATTGAAAATAAGTTACTTATTAAGTGAAACGCTGAAACATATTTTTTGCTAATAAAATTTCATACTCACGTGAGCTCACTCTCCGGACCCACGTTAAGCGCCTTTTCATAAGGTGGACGGCAGGTTTTCGTTGTTGTTTTTAGCGAAATTGCTGTGCAACTGTTCGACCAAAGTCGCGTACGGGGCGCAACTGGCTTGCTCCTTTCTCACGCATACTACGATACAGACGTTTGGGTGAAATTTCTGAGGTATCTACAATTGTAATTATTTTTCATTTTTTTTGTTCTTTTGGCATGACCTATTTTTGTTATACTCTTTATATGTCATAAAGTATTAGCTGTTTCATTATACATCTCAGCTGTTGATTAACTCTGTTTCTCTATTTTATTCAATTTTAATCTTAGACTAGGCGTTACCTCGATAAAATGTTCGGTTTACTTAATTTTAAAACTTAAGACAAAATTTCATTTTGCGAACCATGATATTACTCGCTTGGGCCTGAGCTGTAGATGACAACTTAAAGGACTTCGCTTTTATTTTGATTCTATACGATCAGCTCGCAACAACAAACTTTCTTTAGTCGGCGTTTATTAGTTAGAATGTATCACTAATTCTAGCTGTAGTGAAACAAAAAGTTATACCCGAGGTTCTTTAACTGCAATTGTTACGTCTTCGAAGTTTTAATTAGCTGAAAATAGAAGCTTCCAGTTCTCGTGTGGAGCTCTTTGTTCCCATTTCTATAAAAATGTATGCTTCGACGTATATAGTTATTATGAAGAACAATGGAACAAACAAGCCGATTGCTAACGATACTTATTGTGGACTGGGAAGTAATTTGTGTTCTCTGCTCTACATTCTGTCCAAATGAAGTTCAACTTCTACAATGACCATGACAGCCGTAGTGTAATTATAATATTTAATCCTGAAAAGGATAACAATCTTTCTGGTTGAGTTTGAATCTATTTGCCCGCAATAATAAAATTATTTTGTTACTGTAAATACAGGATCCCCGATCGACGAATTTTGAACTACAGAGAAATTAGACTATTTAATGTTATTTCAAAAATCAAACAAAACAAGAAAACTTTATAGTATATGCTTACGACTAGCTATGCAATAAAAAATAGCTATATAGTAAGCGCCATAACACGACTTAAAAATAAATGGAAATTCGTTTGGACTGTCAGCGACGTTCGTTTAGCTTGAACATGACAAAACTATTAAAATATGCAAATAATGGTCAATAAGTTTGCAAAAAATAGTATTGGGGTCATCCTTCTTTTTTACAAAGTTGTGGATTTTATACAAAAATTGTGTATTTTCTAGTATTTAGCTATTAAGGCTCTATTGTAGTTATCTAAATTAATCAAAAATTCAGTTTATTTTTTGATTGAACAATAACCATTACCGATTGGATGCAGGCTAAGTATTTGATTTGTTGCCAAAAAAGTACGTCATATTATTTTTATATAATTTTTAATGTTTCCGAAACAGTACGGCTCTATAATTTCCACTTACATGCAGCGTAATCATGTAATAATTTTGTATAGGGTTATTTGCATATTTATCATAATTTAGATAATTATGCACAATAGTCGGACATCACAACCACACAGCAAAGTAAGTGCAGGCGCTAACGGACGCAGCCACGGACAAACACAATTTCGCCTGGAAGGACACGGACGCAATTTCGCCTGGAGGAGCCCGGATGCAACTTTGCTCGTATAAACATGAACGTGAAAAATTGTGCATGGTCGCGGACGGAAGCAGTTCCTTTTAGACGCGGACGACCTAAATCCCGCCTGCCCCGGTTTCTGTATCTATTTTTGTATGTTCGAACGACGGGAATGTTGTTTAATACACCTTAAAGAGACGTCATGCAAATGCCTAATTTTATATATTGCAACGTGTGCATAAAAAATTGGTGACCTTGCGTTCCGACCGTTGTCTTTGAATTATTATGCGGCCTATTTAAGATAATGTATTGGCTTTCCTAAATAATTGCGGGAGAACAGCTGAAGTATTACTGCGATTGGGTGCACTGACTTTTTTGATGCCAATGATCGTTACTTGCTAAAAGTAACATTCTTTTCGGTCTGGTTCCTGGGATACGAGTATTGTTAAAGTTTACATAATAATTCACAGATTGGGTTTCTTCCAGCATGTGACAGGAGATGTTTCGTTATTTATACAACCAGCGCCGGAAGATTGAATTACTTGATGTGGGGAAGACTCGATTAAGTCCCGAGAGCAGATTCAATGTTCCAGCAGTGGGCACTAGGCTGCCAATTGCTAACTTGGGATGGGTTCACGTCCTCAACTAGACAACACACAATGTAAGGTGCTGTAATCATATATTATGAGCGAGAAGTGAATGTCGGGTTATGAGCGGGCGATCATCGAGCAACCATTGTTCTGCATGTTTGAAGCATCAATCCTATGGTGGTCATTTCTTTTGGATACTATTAGCTGAGCTTGAAGCTCCAGGAGCTACAATGTGAAATCGCTAAGGTCTTGTTAAATTTTAGCTAAAGTATTATTATTGAGTTTATTTCAGTTTCTGTTATAGGCGTTCAATTGGTGAAGTCCATCTGATGGATAGCATTGTCGATGCCAACTCAACAAAGGTACCGGTACAATCTTATGACATAGTGCTAGTTGTAGAAACACAAAAGTGTTGCCAAAAGAAGCACGACATGAGCTAATAAGCAAAATGAAGCTCAATAATCTGTGATGATCGAATGCGGAAACGTGTCGACTTTAATATCTCGCCTCTCTATTCGCTAAATATTTTGCACGGGGCATGCCCAAGTATCTTCTGCTTCAAGCCGAAGCATGGACGGCTGATTTTAAAGCAAACTCGGTGGTGCCCACTGTTAGATTAGGACTTCAAAAACTAAAAATTGTCAAAATTCAATTATTTTCAGTATAAATCACTACCCTGTCTACCTATCCAAAGTAAAGGTTTAAGATTAATCTGGTATAAATATTTACGTATTCTACCGAACTTCTAGCTTTAAAATATAACTGTAGACTCATAGTGTCGTCAATTTTTGTTCCACTTGATTATTATTCACAGCCGGGAGTAAAAGTGCCTGGCCCAAATTAACTCATGTTAACTCAATTTTTAACTAGCGGGCACTAACTTGAAAAGACAGCTCTGAACTTCTATGAGCCAATCAATACCAAGATCAACCATTCCGCCATCGAATTTCGATAGACCTGTTTGTAATATTGTATATTTGTTTGATATATTCTCTTTGTTTCAGCTCGCTTTTGTTTCGGCAGTGGTAAACCAACCGCGTGTCCAGGCGTATCTGTTTCGAAACTATAATCCCCCTCCGACGCGCCCTTCGATATACGATGGTTCGGCGAATTACAAAATTTGGCAGGCTGTTCAAGCATCGGGCGCAGCCCCAGGCTATTTTCAAGAAGTCATTCTTGACGAAAATGTTCATCAGGTACAGTGAATTTGCGAAGCCATTCTATTTAACTTACCGGAGAACTGATTCAACGTTTATATATTCAAAATTGAAAGTGGTTTTTTAGTGTATCGCTCATTTTTGTATTGATTGTATAGTAGTCAAGGTGGAAAGAGAGACCAGTATATAGAGTTTACGCAATGCGACTGTTAGCGATCAATGTTTAAAATTATTTGAGATTTTAATTCCAGTTATAGTGGTTTTAACTAAATATTGTAGTACAGTACTCGCCACAATTGACCGCCGCGTTATGAGCTAGCGAACAACGAGCAACTTATATAATTTAAAAGTAAAGTTTTATTTTCGCACGAGCAACAGCGAGTAGCGGTCCGTGGTGGTGATTGCTGTAGAACAATGAGTGAGGTCGTATTGCAAGAGCCATAATAATATGTATGTTGACGGTGAGAACAGGCGTTTCCTATAAAATTAAATTTGGTACACTGAACAGCCAAATCGTGATACCGAGTGAAATGCGAACGACTTGGGTGCGCGATTGAATGCGGTATGCTCAAGGTTTTTCAGTTTTGGTGCAGTACATTTCAAAATAAAGTATCGTGGATTTATTAACAATGGTGTTGCAACACATCTCTGAAGTTATATTTTATAATTTTAGAAGAATCTTGCTTTTATTTTGTTAGAATCAAGTAACCAAGACATTGTCAAAAATTAACATAAAATTGAAAACAGTTGAGTGCTATAGATGTTCTTGTTTATGAGATTTTAGGTCTTTAGATTCTGTGTATAGATAGTCTTTCAACTGTGCTCACACTGTGTGCGATCCGATTTGTGGTCATCCGATTCGATACGACCGAATTCTGCGGGTATAATACTTAACATACGCTGACTTTATTTTCCATTACCGCGGCATCCGATCCAACAAAACATTTGTCCATGCTGTATGGGATCGGATCGAATGCAATGTGAACACTACACGATATAAATGAGCAAATTATATCGGATCGCATGTGAACATGTCAGAAGAGTTGGACCCTTGAGACGCCGTATGCCTCAATATTTTACAATCGTTAGGTTTTGCCGTTTGTTGGCTTTATGTACCTCCATGAAAACTGCTCTCTATAAAGTGCATTTCCAAATATTTATACGTTTGACTTTTTTAATTTATTTTGTAGTTAAGACCCTTGGACGATTTTTTCTTTACTGATAAGCTACAAATTATATACAGTTACAACCAGAATTAAGTGCTCAAAATCGAAAGAAGTTTAATTCGACTTCAATCTTTTTCGTTTATACGGAAATCGATCGTTTTGGGATTAATTTAAGGTACTGCGATCGCGTTAAGGTTACAAAAAAAGTGATTTAACAAAAGATGTTTTACATTTAAATATACGAATTTCGTTAAAACGATCATCGATCGATTGCGATATCGTTCGATTTCGTTTGCGTTCATTTTTATTTACTTATTTACACTTACTCGGATTGTTTTATCTTCAGTGATAACCATTTATACTTTCGCAGACGTATTTTATATATACTTGCAGGACGGTGGTGTTCTAGTCAATAATCCCACAGCAATTGGTCTGCACGAATGTCGTATCTTATGGCCAGACACGCGGATAGGCGCCGTTGTTTCGCTGGGCAACGGTCGTTTTGTGCCAAACGTAGTGAGCGTCGGAACTACCGGTGCCGATAAAAAATCAACCGCTGCACCACCCTCGTTTTCAAGTTTCAAAGACAAAATAATTAAAATCATCGACAGCGCCAGTGATACTGAAAGTGAGTTCCTACTGTTGTGACTTTGCTTCATTATAATATGGCCACGAACTATCCACAGTCACGCTCCGAAATTAACGCAAAATGCATTGCGAAGATAAATAATCCATCACATAATGTTATTTGTTTTAATGAGTGTGAATATTTAGCGTTCTATGTGTCTAGGATATAATTTATTATTAAGCTGCCGTTTGCAAATTTATTTGTAGGTTCAAAACAAAGAAAATCCTTCTTTACAGGATAATTTATAAATTATTGCAACAGTAAAATGTGTGATAGTTAATCTTGTATACTAAACGGACAATCGCGGTCCTTTGATGTTTGTTTTAGTTTTTTTCCAGAAGCGTTTCGAGCACCTGAATGTTGCCAAAAGATTTCCAAGAGCCTTTGAAAAGCAGTCATGATATTGCTGACCATTTTTGTTTTAGGACCCATTAAATCACTTTTAAGAGTTATTAATAGCCCTTGTAAAAGGAAAAACTGCTTGACTTTTGTTATAGCATATTGCTCTGTTTGTTTCACCAACAACAGCCACCATTTTATTTGTTTTAAACGGACACAGTGTGTCACTAAAACGCCACTGGGGAGTACAGAAATTTAAACACAGAATACTTACTGTAAGTGGGTTATAGATATTGTTATCTATATCTAAAAGGGCGTGACGATACGCCCGTATTTGGAGCTCGGAGCTGAGTTTAGCCATTGGGTTGTTTTTACCGAATGCTTGTTGTTGAAACATACAAAAGCAGTAAACGGATTCCATGATTTAATCAGTGTCATACCCTGGCCGTCAAATTTTGATGTTGATCTCTGATATCCTATATTGATTCCGTTAATACATGGTGGAATTGTTTAAATTTGCTGTCTGTTGCATTCGGTTTACGTCTATTCAAGACTTATTTGTAAAATAATCGCAAGCGGTTCAAGGCACTAATTGCTGCCTGACATATAGATATTTAGCTACGATATTCTTTTATTGACCACAAGATTAAATCCCAGTTTTGCGTTTCCATATCTCGTATTGGTTTTCTGTTCACACAGAGATAATTTAGTCGACGCTGTATAGATTGTAGAAGTAGTTGGTATTCGATGATACATTCATGATCGCTGCGAGATCGATAAGCCACTTGTTGCTTAGCCTTATCGTCACCCTTGCTTTGACATGTCACAAATCACACATCCTGGTCGAGGATTCATCTGCTGTGTTGAATCTTAAAACTTTAAGTGTATGTACCTTGAGCGGGTGTTTATCGCAAAATTTCGATGAAAGGCATACAAAAGTTTCGTAATAAGAGCTGGAGAACCGGGTTGCATGAAGCGCATCTTTAGTGCAAGATAATTGTTATTTTTGAAGGTTTCTCAGAAATATGTTTATCATTTGAGATTAGTTTGCGTTCGAGCATAGAAAAAATAATTTTTTTCAGTGGTGCATACAATTCTGCATGATCTTTTAACCGGAGGCAACTATTTTCGGTTCAATCCATGCATGACACAGGAATTTTTGCTCGACGAAAACCGGCCTGAGCAGTTGGATGCTATGGAGCGGGACGCCCAAATGTACTGTCGAAAGAACTGGCCAAAGTTTGAAAGTGCTGCTTATGCTGCGTTAAAGTCAAAAACAGCAACTCAGAGAGCGTCCGAATGGATTCAGTTAGAAGCGATTAAAAAATTTAATCGGGCTTTAGTCTAACGAACGACAGTGTGCCATGATATTACAATGAAGTATAATTTGATGTCAATGATCATTGACAACGTAAAACATCGGCCCTTGAAACTGATCGAAAATGCGAACTGCCGCTGTAATATAAATGTTCTTGCTGATACGACCATGCATAAAGTGTAATATACGTTTGTGTATTTGTGTATATTATGTTATATAGAACATTAGTAATTTCCGCAGAGCGGAGAAATTAGTTAAAGTTTGATTTATACTAACGCTAAAGATTTAATGGATTTTGATAATGATTGCAGCACGGAATTTTATTTTTGAAGTCGTATTACTATGGCTTGTGAGCGAATTAATAATTATATGAATTTTTCAGAACACATCCAATGGCAAGCCCATGATGAATAGCTGTTATAGAAATGTTTGATATTTCCGGAGTTTTCTCGAGTATTGTTATTAAGTGATTCTTGTATTAAAGTCACTCATTTTGCACACAGTATTTAGCCTAGGAATGTTTCCGGCGAATGATTATTATCAGACTTATCTTTATCTGTAACTTTTGAAAAGCTGCTAATGTAGCGTTCACGTTATAATGTCCCCACTGTTTGGAACTTTTGTCCCCTGTAGCTGTGAACCTACCGTATACACAGTCAGGGCGACACCCATACTGTAAATCAATGTCCGATTGTGTACAACACACTCCTAGCTACTACATTTTTTTGCAATGTCGCACACACCCTTAGCTACCAATTGGGCACGAATTAACTGCAACGGACGTCGTCAGTAGCTAATGCAGTTTATTAGTCAACTGTTCTGTGTATGATTTTTCAAATTGTCGACATTTGTATATTATGGGCCATATGAACGTGATGAGAAAATGCCGCACACTATCAATCAATGAAGGCATGGGTTTTTTGACACTGTCGAGAGATGACAATACCTCTAGCCAAGGGCGTAGCCAGGAATTTTGAAAGGGGGAGAGGGTCGCGGCCCACAGTGGGTACCTAAAAGAGGGGTCCCGTGGGGGTCGCGCTCAGAAATGTGAAAGCAGGGTCCAGAATTGGTATATTAAGTACGCCGTACATAAGTAAAAATTCAACTGTTGCCAAAGTAGCGAATTTTTATACAAAAATGTGAAGTTTGGTCAAAATACGGTTGAAAGTAATTGTTTTCTAGTGCGAGAGAGGTTTGTTTTAGGACAATTTCCGACTTGATTTTCAATCAGAATCATTCAAAAAAATTCTGTTTGGGGTTGAACCAAAGAGGGGGTGGGGTCGCGACCCCCCTGGCTACACCCTTGCTTCTAGCTAGCTACCTTTGAAAAAATTTATAAAAAAACATGAGGGTATCTAAAACACGCTGCTGTCGACAGTGTCCCTGATACTGTGTGGTATACATAATTTCCAAGCGTTGTGACATTATAACGTGAACGCCGCATAACTACATTAAAACATCATATTGAGCAGCTTGTTCAGTAGAATATCGTTTGTGATTTCGAGAAAGTTTAATTCATATAGTGTGATGCGCTGTAAAGGGCTAATGCCGTCATGCTTGCTTTCTGTGAAACATTGTCGGATATTGAAGCGTTGAACTCTCCGTGGAAGCTGTGATAATTTTGTATTTTATGTGTATATAATGCTTTCAACATAATGTAATGCAGTGCATTGTCCCAGAAGTCGACAATGTTTGACTCCACCGAAAAGTATGACATCCTCCAGTTTTCTCCTGCTAACAGCCGCTGGACGTTGCGATTGAATTTTGTCCTATCTCCTCTCAGGAACACCACCGCTAGGGCCGTGTACAAATACCGCCATGTTGGCGGGCGCGTGTTTTTAGAAAACTGACTACCTCTATGTAGATCTTCCCATATACCTAGATTACCTGAGCTCATGCTTGTTCCTCGTCATCACAAGTCAACAGGCACAAATATTTTCATGGAATTTTTTCCAACTTTACGGTAACAATGATTATAGCTGTGTGAGGTAGGTTCGATTGCGTTCTTTGTTGTGGTATTTATGTATACCGCTGTACTTACTATGGCAACATAAAATGTTATATATTAGAAACCAGCAGGCCCAGACACCAGGATTATGTACAAGTTTTACAGTTGAAACAGTTGCCCAAGTTCAGGCGTGGGGTATGACTGTATTGTATCTAAGAAAATGAGGGTATGATATATAGGTAGTCCAAGAATGAATATGATTTAATAGGAGCGATATAGACCATGACTGTTGAGGCCGTGGTCTGTTATATTTCTGGGCCGATGGTTGAATCATGCTGATTGACCGCGACATCCCGCAGCCGTTACTTATTAAAAGTTGGAGAGAGGAGTACAATATTCTCAATTGCAAATTGAACAGCGGAGTACAATATTCTCAATTGGAAATTGGAGAGCGGAGTAGGATATTCTCAAGTGTAAATTGGAGAGCGGAGTAGAATATTCTCAATTAGAAATTTGAAAACGGAGTCGAATATTCTCTATTCAAATTGTAGTGCGGAGTTGAATATTTTCAATTGGGAATTGAAGATTTCAGTCTAATATTCTCAATTGGAAATTGGAGAGCGGAGCCGAATATTGTCAATTCATTATAAGTGGAACAATCCAGTGTCTGTATATGTGTATAGTGCATAATCCATGTATAATATTTACAATTACTTTTTACGTTGATGTGTTTCAGGAACTACTCGGTTAGATGATAAGCTAGTTAACCAGTTCAAAACCTAATGCAATGGCTTTGGAGATTCACAGCGTGTATGGTTGCAGATATATTCAGAAAATTGGTAGCATATATACATAATCGTGTTTCGCACCGCATGAAAATGCATCTTGCTCGGATAAAGCATCCGTGCTATGTCGGTGCATTAAATTAGCTTATTATATATTACTGGCTCTACTGTTACGGTCAGAAATATGGGCCAAATAATCCATTGAAATTTCGATTATGTAAAAGAAATTTAAATCAATTCGATTAAACGAAATTTTGCTGGGTTTCGATTTAAGCACAAAATCAAAATTTCAAATTTATAAAATTTGGATTATTTTCGATTATAGGTATAAGCGAAATTTGAGCAATGGCAATTTTAAAAACCGGGTTGTTCATTTGCAGACAAACTGTTGGTCTTCATAGCAGTTTAGCGTATAACCATGTTGCTGCAGTCGTTCAAGTATGTATACTTGGCACAAAAAATGACCAGTTTAGGTCCCTGAGTATTAGAGGTTTGGCCCAAATAATCCTGAGAAGCGTTACCTTATTACGTTAGTAAAAAGAACAGCTTAGAGCGGGGGTTCGTGGGCGGGAGCCCCTCGACCGGCCAGAGGTTAGATAGAGCACGTCATAAGTCTTAATCCGTAGAACTCGTGTGAACCTCTCGAGTATCTCATGATATAGGTCAATATATATACATAGGTACTAATGCTGAAATGGTCTGCGTTACATTGCTTTCTTTTCTATTTGTGTACAGTTTAGGACGCGATGCGGGTGTGTGGTGCTACTCGCCTAACTGCGTTTGCTAAGCAACCGTGAACTATTAATTCCATGGTAGAATACTTAATTAAAAATTAGCCCTGCACGCTCGGTGGGGTAGGGGGTTACCTCGAAATTCCCCCAGACTGGTCACGAGACCGCCCTTCCATGGAGGCGCCACGCTGCAGGCGCCGCACCGATATGTGGTTTTCACCACCGCCGACCGCCCCGACTTCCGCCCACCCTAAAAGGCCGAAGACCTCTCCGGACCTTGAGCATGTGGCATGTGCCTCCGCTCATGAACATTAGATAGTGCTAGCTAGTGCTTTCGTGCCGTATTGATGCACATTTGGATCAGCGCGGATTCGAGTTTGTCAAATCTCGAATAATTTTATAGGCAAATTAATTTGGGTATAAAAGGATTAATTGTATTTAAGCCAATTTGGCGATTCTCATTTTAGCTGATATTAAACCGACAGACTTTATACTAAATCCCATCAGTGTGTATTGTGTACATAGTGTCAGATCGATTTGTAAAATCATAAATAAAAGATTGTTATGTAGTGGTAAACTTAGCGAGCGTTTGGTGATGAACATTTGCACATAATTTGCAATGTTTTGGAGTTTTTTGATTCACGGACCGTCAGCTCATCATGAACATTGTACTGCTGACTGATTTTGCTTTTTGGAAGAATATCAAGCTTTGTAATGCAGCGTTCGCGTTAAAATGTCCTCGCTGTTGAGAACTTTTGTCGCCTGTAGTCGCGGCATTACTGTATAGAAATCCAGGGCCACACCCGTACCGTAAACCAGTTTCCAAGAGTGTACGACACCCCTAGCTGCTTCATTTTTGTTTACGGTGTCATGCACACCCTTAGCTAGCAATTTCATTCGAATTAAACTGTAGCGGACAATGTCTATAGCTAAATGCGGTGTATTAGTCAGTTGTGCTATATCGTTTTTCTTAAATGTCTCTCTATGAAGACTGTATGTTGAGATTATACCGCATACCTTTAAAGCTACAAAGAAGAAACGGTGTGCTTGACATCGAAAAGTGGCAATGTCCATACTCCTGCAAAAATTTATAAAAAATACTATTGTGGACAATGTACCTGACACTGTGGGTACATAAGGTTCACACGTCGGGGACGATATAACGTGAACGTCGCATGAAGTGCAGGGGTTATTCATATTTCATGGTTTTAATCCAGCTGTCAATTTGTTGTGATTGTGCTCTATATGCTTGGAAACCAGCGTAGGGGTGTTCCACTACTTAGATTACTCTAGCCTCATATATAATGCGAAGATTACACTAAGGCTATACTTAGTATGTACTAGGACCAGTTCTGGCCCTAACGGATCCCAGCTGCACCACATTACATTCCCACCGTGGTGCCCGGACAACCCCGGCTTACACGATTCCCCGGTGGACCCTGGTCTGACCGAAAGGAACCGCTTAGCTTAGCAGGCTGTAGGCGGGATTCTCTGAGGGAGGGTCATCCCCTAAGCCTGCTCACAGGTAGTAAGATTGACCCATCATTTCCTCGATTCCTGCTATTGGGTCCTAAACCAAGGCCCTTAGAAAGCTCCCTAAAAGGTAAGGTCCATTTTCGAAGGGTGTTTGATGAACCGCGTGACGGTCCCGAAACCCGTGGGCCTGGTAAGTAGCATTGGGACTGCGGTACCTGGGTTAGATTGGGGGCGGAGCTAGTTGGGCCCGGCCTATCCACAGTATTTGAAAGTTATAAAGGTAGCGGGGTAAAGTTTGGCACCAGGGATCTTTGAGACCTATGCACCAAAACTAGTTGCTAAAACGACGCGGGGAGGACTAGTCCAGTGGGGCTTGGCGTCGGGAATGGGCCTAATTTACCATAGTTGTACCAATTTGTTTGACTAGAGTACGGCCATATTCGAGATATACCATAAAATCGAAATAAGGTTTTGAATGGTGAGCGGGGATTGGGCGACAGTAACGCGGAGCGTCTTGGGAGGGTAGCCGGAAGGTTGCGTGCGGAGGAGGGACTGAAAATATAAGCCGGACAGCGCCAGACATAAGTTGGGGGAGATCCGTTCATTTCGCTAAAATGGGTGATGCTTAGACCTAATTTAGTCCAATTCACCTAGGGGCACGCCTAACTCGATTAAGCCTAATTCGCCGAGAATAAAATGCACACTCCAATTGTTTACTTTTCCTTTTTATTTTTATTTGGCACACCCTAAAATATTTCCTAATCGGGAACACGCAAATGTATATCACGTACAGCACATATATAATACAAATTCCGGGCTCCTCGCACGGAGCCCGCATCCCGAGCAGGTACACGTGTTTAATTTTAAACGTTTTGTGAATTAGCCATTTACTTGAAATTTCGATAGTTAGTAACAAGTTCTAATACTTACAATTTTGTCTGAGATGACGAAATTGTATCTGCTGAGCTCCACTTGGGCTCTTTTAGAAACGCGGAACCCTCAACCCAAAATTTGGTTATTAGGGCCTTGGCCTCTCAATTCGTAAGCGTAGTCACACCCAGGACGCGTGGACGTGATCGCTTATCCGCGACCGAGAAAAGACTCCAAACGCTTCGGATGGCAGAAAATTATTCGTCGACAAGAACCGTATGCTTCGGTTTAATCTCTTCACCTAAACTTCCCCTATGTGCCTGGGTCTCCCACAAAAGACCACGTTCACTCCCTTGTATGCGGCTCGTCCTACGCATCCTTTTTATTTTAAAAAACCCGTAAAATCTGTGCAACATGAAACCAGCCGCACTCCACGATCTACCTCACGCTAGCTGGCTAAACTGGTTTCGGGGCTGGCTGATCCGCTAAAATTTAGGCGTCTGGAAATCCCGGTTTTGACACTCCTGCGCAGGTCGACACGGTGGTTTGAAACTTTTCAAAGTCTTGCTTCAAGATCCAGGTTGCCGCTGCCTTCGAGCTGGCTATTTGTACTAAATCACCAAAATTTTGTCCCGTGTGCCGGCCTCGTTAGGTTAACATCTCCCCCTTTTTCTCAAATTTGCCAAACTTTTGGTTTTCGATCCCAGCAGCGCGGGCATAACACTTACGGCCGCGCGGGGCATACATCAGACGCCCCAGCATCTGCAAGGGCTGCCCTTCTGGCCTAAGAACAACTTCAAAGCATGCGAAAAAAACCCTCGGGCGGACCTGTTCCACGAGTCTGCAGGTCGAAGGGTCCACCGGAGCTAAACACAACCCCCCCCCGAAATTTCGCTACGCAAAATTTGGTTCGAATCCGAAGTTTCATCACCAAAATTTATAAGCCGCTAAGATTGCTAAACGCTAATATCAGTAAGAAAAATTTTCACACCCAACTTGAGTTAAAACGAACCACTACTAAGCAATACACCCACCGGGTGTCCACGATGGACACAACCCAGTGGATGGGGAACCAGTCGGGCATGGAGGCATCCCCTTTTTGATTATAATTTCGCCCCAAAGTTCACTTTAATCTCGAAAGCGCGGGTGCGGCACTTACGGGAGCGCGAGGCATCTGACAGACACCCAAGTACCCGCAAGGGCTGCCCTTCTGTCCTAGGCTTAAGCAAGAAGCTCAAAAATCGGTGAAAAGCCCCGGGCGGACCTCTTCCACGACTCTGCAGGTCGAAGAATCCACCCGGGCTGTGGAAAAACGACAGAAAACAAGAGCCTTGCCGACAATACAAAACCACGGCGACAACTCAAAATTTAAATACGACTGCCCCACTGGTTCCGGCGCTATTTCGGGCTTAGCTCTTTTATATCCGAGTTACCCCCTTTTTTCTGTACCCTATTGGTGCTCTGCCTACAAATTTTGAAATCGTTACAATTTAAAAGCACTCGCCCTAAAACCATCAATAAACCTTCGAACATAATAACTAAAGACACACAATAAGCCGACAACTGTAATAAACAACATTATACAGCAGGCAAGATGAAGCAAATGATGCCGCCGTCAATAATAGCAGGCTGTCCAACATAATAGCACGTTAGCTGTAAAATGGCCGAAGGGTGCCAAGAAAACAAAACCGCCCGCTGGTCGGTGCGACGAAAATTTAAGAGAAAGTTATAACGGCGCTCAGGGAGCTGTTTTCTGATAGGGATATCGGCACGTTTTTGCGGGATGCATCTCAGGATCCAAAAACAGTGGGCGGTCGGGAGCAAGACCGGAATCTTGCCCTGGCAGACCGGCTGCTGATGGAATTGAAAAATTTTTATATATCTTATAAGAGGCCCGTTAGAGGCCATTTAAGGAGGAAAATAGTCGGAATTTCGATGTCCCAGTCACATTGGGAGGATCCTGAGCGGACCCGTGGGTGTGGGCGGTCCCGGTTTTCGACTAAACAGTTAGGGTGGGACCTGATAAGTGTACCGGGCTCCAAAAATCAGAGAATTTTAATTATTTTATGTGTCCTTTTAGGCTTAGAAAATGGGAGGCTTAAGCGCCTGTTCGTGGATCCGTAAGTACTTAGGGGAATCAAATTTTTGAACCGCATGGGCAAATTTGGCACCTCTAGGGAGTTCTTAATATGGTTTAGTCACCCCCGTTCTCTTAAGTTTAGCATGAAGCCCGAAATTTGAACTTTTAGCGCCGCACCCTAAAGTAACGCCTTAGGAAATTTGTATCCGAAATTTCGTTTTCCTTAGACCGAAAATTTTGGTTGTTTGAACATGATGAGCCTGTATATAAGAAACTCTGGACTCATCCTGACGATCTCTGACCCTCTATATACATAATACATATTATAGGCATAACGAATACCAAGTAATTACTAGTAATAGCAAGTAAATTTTTGGGTTTAAACGGGGGACCATTGGGACCTCAAAAAATCGGCAAAATCGCCATGAATGCGGTTAAAATGTTTCTACCGGCTCCCCGACGGCTCCGGCCGCAGACCTACCTTGCGACTGTAAGATCATGATGTTAATACGTATGCGCCGCAGAGAGAGGGATTTCCCTCACCGCCGACCCGGCCCGCGCCGCCCGGCCGAACAAAAGAAAAAAAAAAAAAAAAAAAAAAAAAAAAAAAAAAAAAAAAAAAATAACCCTTCGGCGTGTGCGCTGGGATCAGGCTCAGGACGACCATTTTTTCGTACCACCAAAAATTCCTGTAATATCCGTTGGTTCCTGGCCTCTCCGAACGCACACCCGTCCTTCACAGCAAATATAATATAATAAGCGAAATAAACAAAGCATTATATCAATCATTTCCACGAGGATCAACTGGACACCCCTAACCGTTACTCTTTTGTTCACGTTTCGGTGCCAAAATCATCCCGTGCACTTACGGGTGGTGTAGTGTGACCTTACGAGCACGGAACAAACAAATTACGATTGTTTATTTTCATAATAAATGCAATATTACACAATTATATCATTTCATATAGAGGTCACTACTGGTATCCGGTCGTCCATTCCCTCCGTTCCCTACGAATTTTGCTGCCTTATAGGCGTTTTACCAATTCCGCAAAATTCGGGCTGTTACAGTGTATATATCAGATGGAGCTTGTATTTTCATAAAGAAATGATGTATCGACAGTCGCATCCTTAGCAAACATCCAAATATTAGTGTCTGTCATTGTATGCTACACAAACCGTTAACTTGATATAATTTTATAATCGACAAAGCTGCATTTTTAGCAGTACGATCTATAGCGCTATTTCACAGTCAAATGGTGTAAACATACCGGGGATCGTACATAATTTTCGCATTACCTTTTGAATCTTGTTCTATTTCGATAGCTATTGTGGTTCGCATTATTTAGCTTTACATGCTTGCTCAATAATTATTAAGCTATTTTTGCTGCATCTAGTGTTTTGAAAATTAACGGGAGTGATGCAGCAGATTTAGAGCAGATGTCACCTATATGACCGAACGCTATAACTCAATGCTAGCTTATTAACGCTATAATTTAAGCTCAGTTGTTTATGACTTATATAGGAGCCTTTGCTAACTAAGGTTAGGCTTAGTACATGAGGAAAGACATAGTATACGTTTTATATCAGCTTTAAAAGTTAGATTTGTCGAGGACGCTAGGGCATGTATTTCACTTACGTATCTTAAAGTTTATAGCGGCCAAATTTTGCACCACCTTCAAATTTGTGGGTATTGTGTAACATGCACAAGATTTCTGGTAATGTTTGTCCAACTTTGGAAAGCGGATAATCTGTTAATCGAGAATTTTATTTAGCGAAAACCATTCCAATGTTAACAAATCGCGAAGGAACTATTGAATTTTGTTAAACAACTTGAATATTACATCTTTAATATTACTAAAACATTGATTCGGCAAGTATAGGTTCGGTCCATGTGGTTCCTGAACTCCCAAAGTGGAAATGCAATTGAACACTTTCACATGCATCAGGTAAATAGCGGTGCGGAAATAAATTGCTTGCAGCGTACCAATGGAGAAAACATTTATAATAAATCGTAAGTGAACATAGAATTGTACTGCTTGAATAATATAAAAGAACGAAGACTACCGACAGGTTTATCTTTAGCAAATTGGTCCTAAACTTAAAACGGCCATGCCACCGAATATATATATCGCCTTTCGGGTATACACGACTACAATTGACACCTACGACGGGGCAGAAGAACTACGGGGTAAAATTCGCAGTTTACAAATCTGCTTCAATAAATTTATGCGCCGTTCGATTGTAAATAAATTATACAACGACTCGAAGATTTGTGTCACAGATGTTCTTTCGTCCGCAGCTTGTTACAAGCGGTATTTCGTCCGTACATTTTGTTATGGACGACAATGCGTCTATGAATTCGGTTACAACGACTTGTCCATCAACTGCTATAGACAAAGAAGTGTTGGCAACACTTGAGCTATGATGAGTCGTGTACAACAATATTACAAACGACGAAGTGTTTGTTAAATTTGTTACAGACAGCTTTTGTTATAAACGACTGATCGTCCATAGGAAATTCCACAAAATTTCGACATTCTGCACAATATACTAGTCTCTGTGTCTGCGCTCAAAAAGATGAACATACTGATTGAAGAAAATTCGAATATAAGGCAAGATTGTGTATCGTACTTTGACACAATAAAATCTACTAAACGATATGAGATGATGACAAAATGCACATAATACGAGTAACTCGCAAGCGATGGTGGAAAGGAGCGAGCGTGGTTTCATTTTTAAGTTATTTTGTTTAATAAACTGGAACAGGCTGTACGATCTTAAAACCTCTTGAACCCTGAATCCATTGAAACCCTAAAACCTCGTCGATCCTAAATCCACCGAAAAATCAGACCAACGCATCAAGTATTTGTGCTGATCTCCAGATAACCATACTATGATATCCACCCTTCCGGAAATCCTACATGTACAATTCTTGGTAACTTGCACGCAATACGTAACCGAACAACTGAAGACAGACTATATTCTGGAAACCTGGTTAATTGACCCTAAACCCATTGAAAATCCAAATGTCATAAAATATGCACCGGGCACTAAATAGCAAAATAATTGTATTCAGCCTTAATAAATACATCTGTATAGTTTTTTTTCTTGATGCCCTGTACGCAATAACCAAACAATTGAAAATGGACTACATTTTTAAAATCAGGTTCGTCGACCGTAAAACCCGTTAAACCCCATAAAAGGGTATAATATAGTCTAGCTAGAGTCTAGATAGCAAAACCACCGTATCCCGTGTGCTTGATAACCTAATAGGCACTGTTTCTAAGGTAAAACACGCCATAACATGCCCAAAGTTGAAAAATCCCTATTTATGGCAAAGGGTCTATGAGCCATATGCGGCCCAGGGAGTGGTCCTACAAAATAAGTCCTTGTTATATATAATCAGATCCTTGTAACCCTTGTTGTATATATATAATCAGTCGTTGATAGCTTTTATTATAATCGACAGATCGTCCACTGGAAATTTCACAAAAATTTAGACATTATCTGTGTACAGTATACTAGTTTCGGTGTCTGTGCTCAATAACCTGACCGTATTAAATGAAATAATTCAGAATATAAAGCGACAGTGTGTATTAAATGAAATAAATCAGAATATAAAGCGACAGTGTGTTTTAAATGAAATAAATCAGAATATAAAGCGACAGTGTGTATTAAATGAAATAAATGAGAATATAAAGCGACAGTGTGTATTAAATGAAATAAATGAGAATATAAAGCGACAGTGTGTATTAAATGAAATAAATCAGAATATAAAGCGACAGTGTGTATTAAATGAAATAAATCAGAATATAAAGCGACAGTGTGTATTAAATGAAATAAATCACAATATAAAGCGACAGTGTGTATTAAATGAAATATATCAGAATATAAAGCGACAGTGTGTATTAAATGAAATAAATCAGAATATAAAGCGACAGTGTGTATTAAATGAAATATATCAGAATATAAAGCGACAGTGTGTATTAAATGAAATAAATGAGAATATAAAGCGACAGTGTGTACCTTACTTACGCAATGAATTCTACAATGCGATTTGAGACATTGACAAAATACACATATATAACTTGCACAGCAATATTTCGAAGTTTCATTGATTAGTCTAGATACTATGAGAGATATCATATTAAACACAGTAAAAACATTGGAAATTTGGAGTAAAAATTTAACCCTTCCGATGTTCAATATTCCAACACGGATATATATTTGAATATCGCTGTGTTTTGATGAACAAAGTATGTTAATAATAAAGTTTTGCTACATTTTAATAGGAGATTCATTCCATGCCATTTTATAATGTACGCAGATTATATATGTTACAGTTTTCTACACCGGTTCTACTTCTATAGATATATAATAGTGCTACTGCCAAATTCTACTAATGTAGGAACAGAGCTGAGACGTCATAGCGGTTTAATCGATAATTTATGTTTTTGTCAAATAGTACAAATGTTACTTTACACCGCTGAATTACTGTCATGGAGTAGCGGTTTTAGCACGCTCGTCTTGCTTCTTCCTTTTCAAAATAATTGAATTCTGCATGAGTGAGTGATACAAGCCAAGCGAAGAATTCTCACTGACCATAGTGGTAAATTTCGACAATGTCCGTTTCTGGGTTCTCCTTAGAGTGAAACACATAACTCAACTTCGGCTGGATAGATTGGCTCGCACGATAGCTCCTTTGAAAGCTTGAAATCTTTATTTCTGCTCTTTAGTTAGGCATGAAGCCCGATTCCAGCATCTTCCTCTCCAAAAAACGGGACAAATGGGCTCGGGTAGGGTCCCGAATGGGTCCAAAAATTCCGTTACTTACTGTAACTCGACAACCGATGTTGATATCAGAGTCACATTGGGCTAATTTTGAAGAGCAAATATGTCTCTGTAAATCTTCACCGTCAACAGTCTCTGTAAATCTACACCGTATATAGTGTTTTGCCATGCGGTTTTCTTAGAATGCATGACTGGGGTCAAAACAAGTTCTAAAATGGGCCCATGAGACCGAATATGGTAATATCTCCGCAACCGCTCGAGTTATATAGGTATGTTTCGTCTAATTCTGTTGAGCAAGTAATCTTCTATATAGCTGCAAATAGTGTTGGGTCTAAAAGGGTTTTTCAACAGGCTTATATTTACCCAAAATACACGAAAATGGTAATATCTCCGCAACTACTCTATAGGTATGTTTGATCTCATTTTGTAGAGCATTTCCTATCTAGAGATTGTATTAAATTGTGCTGCTATTGTCATTACCTACACTGAACGGTTGGGTCAAAAACGTTTTCAGCGGGATCATGGGATCCAAAACACATGGAAATACTAATATCTCTTCAACCTCTGAGTTATATGATTTTGTAGAGCAATGCAGCTTCTATGTAGCAACAATCGGTGCGCTGCTAGTTTCATTACTTACACTGCAAGGTAGGGCCAAAAATGTGTTTTCAGTGGTCCCATGTGATCCAAAATACATGAAAATGGTAATATGTGTTCAACCGCTCGAGCTACATAGGTATGTTTTGGTCCCATTTTGTAGAGCGATTCGTCCTCTATGTATTATAACATTGCGAGCACAATAATCGATATACCTTCTCAACTATTTTGACAACATGGCTGATATCTGGTGCTCGTTTTGTAATTTAGCGCTCAACATAGCAATGCATATCTCTCTAAATTACACATTAAACATTCAGAATACACCACCTTGAGGATAAGACATGCTACTAGTGCTACAGAGATTGTTAATCAAAAATTGAGAATCTTGTTAGAGTAATGAGGTACTACATATTTATATACTTCAGCTTTATTGTCTTCAACAAGATTAAACCAGTATTATTTTACGTTGTCCAGTATTAACATTTTGCTAACAATATATTTTCCAGTTGTATGAAACTCAAACTCTATCAAGCTTATGGCGCATTATGCTACCTATTGTGCTATCACATAGGGTTCCCTCACGAAAGTTGTCACTTTTCTAGTCCCGTGTTTTCTTTATGTCACGGGTAAAATATGTAGGCAATTTTAAAGTGCAGGTATAGTTTACTGACACGCCGAAAACTAGTGTCTCGCAAGCGAGTGGAAACGGAAACGGGAAGTTCAATGTAGAAATTGTGACTACAAATGCACATTAGTTGTATACATAGTCGTTCACTTTCCACATTTTTGCGTGCAGTGGTTGCAACTGCATGATCATAGTGGCCGCTAGCTGTACTCGTGTTAATGTGATTCCTTCAATATGTTTGTTGCAAAAATATTTTTTTGAATTCAGTATTTTCGGATTAACGGCTTTAATCTTACACCGTCCTGTTGCTGCCTTCACAGTAAAAGGTCACGAAATTCTTTTTTGTCCCTCGTTACTATCGGCTTTACTTTACTACCTGTAATATGTCGCCGTCGACTGATCTTGAATTTGACAAATGGTCATTGAGAACTCATTGATGTTGATTATACAAATTTGAAATATTACGGCTCGCGGCACGCTCATCTTTCTATTGCAGCATGTAATTAGGTAACTTTACGTGTACGAAGGAACCGCCATGCGAAAGTTTTGTTCAGATATATATCCTGCGTCACATCGTTAGCGGTAAGGAGGACTACGAGACCATCGTTTTTTTAATTTTGTATGGGTTCTGGGACGCTAACGGCTTTTTTGTGCATACACACTTAAAACCTTATTCGCCTTGACCAAACTCTGCAAAGATAACCTATTGTTTTCCGTTGCACATATGGAGCCCGTACATCGCAAGTATTGTCAGTGTACTTACTGTGTTAGTGTCTGTGTCTATTGTCAGTGGTATTACATTACATACCATCAACTTTATTTGCAATTTCTCTTAGAATGTACTTCCAGAAATAGATACATATATGCATGAAGATAAAATCGAGTAGTTTTACAACAGGTTTTCACAAAAGTTTTTTCAGAGGATTCACATTTTCGGGATTTACAGCTTCAGGATTTACAGCTTCAGGGTCTGTGCTTGCTGCTTCCAAAAACTGATCAAACCGATCAACGATATCACTGCCTGGGTCAACTTCGGTAAAATTAGAGCGAATCTATAATAAAACAAAACAAGTGTAACATTAGCCTTATAGAACGTATTGAACCTGCTCTAAATTTGTTCCGAATGCTTTCATTATTCTGCACACAGCTGCGAAAAAATTTCTTTGTATGAAATGGAATATGTTTTGTTCATAAAATTAGCATAAAGACGGATAGATGAAATGGAAAACATGTTATGTTATACGTTGTGCCTGCACAGTTTAGCTGTAATTAAAATATTAAGTATATTCATTTTCTATTTTATATTCCCTGTCAGTTCAAAAAAGGATAAAAAATTTTGTGAATTCGCCGAGCTGTAAAGTGTAAGCTCTATTGATTGAATAAAGATCCAAATTTAGAAAATTTATTTAGAAATTTCGAAATAATTATTTTTACTAAAATTGTTAATTACAGCGGCAAAATATGTACTTTCCTGTATCGTTCCTGTCATATTAACTTTCAGAGTAAAATTTTCAAGTTGTCAATTCCTCGGATGTACAGTAATTATTTTCAGGTATGATCGATATAAATTTAGAAAATATATTTAGAAATTTCGAAATAATTATTTTTATTAAAATTGTGTAATTGCAGCGGCAAAACATGTACTTTCTTGTGTCGTTCCTCTCATATTAACTTTCAGAGTAAAATTTTCAAGTTGTCAATTCCTCGGATGTTTAGTAATTATTTGCAGGTATGATCGATATAAATTTAGAAAATATATTTAGAAATTTCGAAATAATTATTTTTATTAAAATTGTGTAATTGCAGCGGCAAAACATGTACTTTCTTGTGTCGTTCCTCTCATATTAACTTTCAGAGTAAAATTTTCAAGTTGTCAATTCCTCGGATGTTTAGTAATTATTTGCAGGTATGATCGATATAAATTTAGAAAATATATTTAGAAATTTCGAAATAATTATTTTTATTAAAATTGTGTAATTACAGCGGCAAAACATGTACTTTCTTGTGTCGTTCCTCTCATATTAACTTTCAGCGTAAAATTTTCAAGTTGTCAATTCCTCGGATGTTTAGTAATTATTTTCAGGTATGATCGAACATGTTATCTACCTGGACATGGGATTGCGTTTTGGCCAGCGTATGTCTAGACAAGTGTGCAGGGTCACGACTATCACTTGCATAGTGCGACATGTCTCTATTTTATGGTTGTACTTTTCGGCCAACCTTTATTAGTTCAGAAATTTCTAGCAATAAACTACCAAACAGAGGTGCCAAGTCCTATAGAGTATATATATTAATATTTTGTTTTTGTCCTTTGAAACTATCTCAAAATGATTTCCATTCATGTCTTTAAGCATGCGATGCGGTAGTAAACTAAATATAACCCCACAAACCATCCTATTTTGTAATTTCGCATCAAAATTGTTAAAGTTTCTGTCCAATTAAAATTTGGTGAAAAACTGTTCACAACGCACTATTCTGAAATATAGCCATTTTGCTTTCAGAAAAATTCGAGTAAAATTCTACCCAAATTTTAGAGAATCCAAGTTTGTCGAATTTGAATAAAGTGGGTTTCGTTCGCCAACGCCAAGAGCTTAACTGTAAGATTGATTTGATTGTGACGCCACTGTTGCATTAAATTTGTTCACGAACACTGAATAATCCATATCTACATTGATAGGCATTCCGAAACATAATTTCTGCAAATTGAAAATCGCCAAACTTCTGTTCGAGCACAAGCAGTAAATTTCTGGCACTTGGATTTAATTTTGCGAATTTTTCGTAAGAGAAAAACCGATTGAAATTCACCATATTTTCCATAACACGAGTTTGCGACTAGACATCTGCTATTATAAAATAGGACGGTTTGCTTAAGTTTACTTACGCATTGTATAGTATATTTCGATTAAAAGAATTTATGTCCTGATTTAATTTGCGTTTCGACTATTGATGAACAAATATTGGTCGCCGCGAATTATCAATTTTTTGTTACGCTCAGATGAGAGTCACCTTTGCCAGCCATTGAGCTATTACGGAGTTATTGCTCGTGTTTTTCTGAATAATTCGCTTTTTGACTAAGCTAAATTTAGCTCTATTTGAAAGGTAAAATGTGTCGGTTTTGCCTACAAGACTTGTCAGCTTTGTTGGCTCACTGGAAATATATATGCAAATATATATGTAAGATCGCTTCAATATATCTGCAGTGTGACGATTGTAGTTTGTTATATCATTATATCTTGTTTCATATATAAGTCATTTCGTTTGCCGCCTCTGATATTTTTTACATTATGGCTAGATTCTACAGACTAAACATCGGAACATGTTTTACTTTAGGTACTAAAATATGATGACTAAATGCGGTCAACATATTTTAGTACCTAAAGTATATAAATGTCTCTGTTTGCGTATTTGATCTCACGACTTTGATATAATTTAAGAGTTATAAATAATCTGATGAAGTATAAAACAATCGTTCATTCCATGAAAACTCATTCTCATCATGTAGGATTATATGCACGGACGGTACCACCATATTTACCCTATTCCGTTCATTGACTTTTATTCTGTAATATACAATCAACTGTAGGAGAATGTTGGTTTTCGATAAATATGCGAAAGGACGATTGGCTAAAACCGATATATATCGGCTTCTACTCGGCTTCAAAAACCTTGGTTTTGATCCTTATTTTTGGCCGAAGGCAATATACGTCACACCTTGTGATACGGGAATCGCTGAACCGATAAGATTACAGTTAAACTTTTGTAGTATATTAGTTTACTTGGCAGAATTCGAACTTAATTCAGCTAGGTTCTACCCTATTGAGGGTAAGTGCTGATAGCTGCAGTTCAGAATTAAATTAATTCATTTACTGCTATTATATTACAGCGCATGTAACTTTACGCTCTGTACCAATAATATTGATGTACGCAAACAAAAGCATGACTGTCAGGAATCACATTTTCACGTTACCAAAATGATGAACTCAAATATTATTTACAGTGCCTACTTAAATATATTTAGTGCAAAATTTAAAGAATATTTATAGGCACGGTCTACCACAAGCACATGTAGTTGGTAGCAGCTGACAAAGAATTCAAGTAGTTACACTGCCAGAAAATACATCTACATCGCCTTTTACTTAATCCAAAAAGATCTAAATATGACAAGTATTTCAAATCATGTATTATTGTAAAACAAGAGCTGATGAAAATGCTTTTGATATCGGCTAGGTTGTTAGGCTAATGTGGCGCTCACGTTATAATATCTCCGCTGTTTGTAACATTTGTCCCTCTGTAGTTGTGACCGTACCGTATAGACAGCCAGGGTTACACCCATGCCATAAACCAATTTCCGCTAGTGTACGACACATCTCTGATTACAACATTTTTGTTTACGGTGTCGAACGCACCCTTAGCTACCAATTTCGCCCGAATTAACAGTAACATATAACTTCTGTAGCTAGAGCGTTGTATTAGTCAGCTATGCTGTGTACTACAAAGAAAATACGGTGTGCTTTACACCGTCGAAAAGTGGCAATAACCTCAGCTAACTAGTTTGGAAAAAATTTATAAAAAACATGGGGGTGTCTAAGACACTCTAATATCGACAGTGTGCCTGACACTATGTGAGTACAAAAGTTTCAAACGTTGGGGAAATTATAGTGTGAACACCGCATAATTTAAGTGATAAACAAATTAATGCAGATATATATATACCTGAAAAAATATATATACCTGAAAAATAATGTATCTGCATATTATTTTCACTATAACATTATTTTCAGGCATAATTAAATTTTTCCTGCATCGAAACATAGAAAATAGGCACATTTCATCTCTCTGAAATATGATTTAAGGCATTTGTGATGATGAATACACGCAAACCTGGTAATAAAATTTTAGACGGATAATGACCCTTAAAAATTTTCATCAGTTTGCGTTTAAAAATGGCGGAGAAACCTGACGGCCGTTCCCAATTTATGCATGGTGATCAGATTCTAGCAGTTGGGTGTGCAAAGTAATCTAACAATCTACTGGGCAACGAAATGCAACATATGCATAGTCTGTCAAAAGACGTAAATAACCACATTGTTATGTGCTCACTCATATTTTGAAACTTTAGTTTATGGACACCGTGCTACCGTATAATATTAAATAAGCTTTTAGTGTAGATACGCAGAACATTTAGTTGAATGAGAAATACATCCACATGATGTATATATACTAAATCAGATATCTTATACACAACCATCCTGTAGGATGGTGATGGACTAGGGTAACATTGGTATTGCATAAAATTTTGAGTGGATATAACATAAGACTGAAAAATAAATAGTGTACACCATCAGATATATTTATCCCTTTGGCGCAGGATTGAAAAGGAACCATTTTGTTTCGAGCCTCGTACGCTAGCCACTGTGCTATCTATGAGCAGTTGCTCGGTTCATTAAAGGAACCTCGCAAAGCGGACGAATAACAATGAGCGTGCAAATGCACACCGCATGATACACCAACAATGCACGCTGTATCATATGTGAGATATTATGCGGTATGCGGGAAAGGATTAATACATCATTTACCTTAACATGTGTGCACCTAGGGCCGGATTCTGTCACAGAGCCAATTACTGCTCGTGACAAAAAGGCACAGCCACATCAGGCCCTTCATAAATAAAATATATAGCTACACTATGCTAGTAAGTTTATACGAGCCGGGAGTGGCTTTGTCTCAGGATCTGATAGCCGGGACGCACTACTGAAAAATATTTATTACATTCAGTTTAACAGATTGTGTTACAGAGAAAATATTTCGTTCTAGGCTCAAAAGGGGCAAGGTTAGTAGTAATTAACGTGAAGCGCATTAATTCAGGTAAAATAAATACCTAAAATATAGCGATTTCCAAAAATTTTGTTTAAGCGCCTTCTACAAGCCAACCTAGTAGCTATGTAAAACACGCTCTTTTATGCATGAAAATTACGCTATTGCAACGGGAAGGTTGTTTTACGAATATATGACCATAAATGTCACCAATTTCCATTTTTTTGCGATTTTCTATTGTCGTAGCATATTTCTGGCTTTTAGAGCCGATTCCGACCCTTGTGACAATTTATCAGCCTAATTTTAGTATTAGCTAAATATATTTGTACGGTCGGGCTCGGCCCAAAAAAAGTCACACTGGCTTACCACGGCCGGCCAAGCATGGCTTTAGAGCTGCGGCAGACTGTGACAAAATCCGGCACTGCTGCACACATTTAAGCTAAATGATGCATAACAAGACTATAATTAGAAAAAATTGTATAACATACTTCCGTATGATATTGCAGAATGTAACGACTGAGCTTCAAAAGTGCTTGCATAATTGGTAGGTCATGGCTTTGTTCTCTTAGCTGTTGAGATTGTATCACTAAGAACGAATTCATTTTTTCTTCGTTTATTGGAGCCAACGAACGTATATGAGAATAATAGCTGAAAATAAATATATATTATCGCTTGTGATATGGTATGATATAAAACTGTGCTACAACTATGACACAAATTAGCTGCGGTAGCACGGTTTGCTGCTTGTTAGAAGATTTGTGTGAACGTTTGCAGGTACTGTTTAATAGCTGAAAGTCGGGGTATTGCAGTAGTTTCAATACGTCACAGCCGTTCGTACTAGACACCGCACCGACTTGATTTATATCTTGACGAGACCGAAATTCAAACCAAAACAGTCAGTTTTGACGCGATAATAACTCAAATGCATTTTCATATATTAGGACTCGTAGCTAAGTTATGTGGGGTTCTCTTTAAGTATTTTACCAAACTATGCCCTGGAATTTCGATGAGGATCTCAACCATATCGCAATCGTGTTCCAGTGCTGCAGTATAACAAGTGCTGCAATTTCGAATATCTACTCTTTAAACGTAGGCGGCAAGCTCAATCAGTACGGCTAGCCCAATCCAAATAGGGAGTCTTATCCGAAATCGAACCTACCAGACGTTGACCTGACCTGATCGCGGTCTCAAGTTCGTTCGAATGTCTGTATGCACGGCAACTATTATTTGAATGCCTTTCACGAAATTTCAACATTACAAAATAACAAGAATTGGTATTTTAACACCGCTATTGAATTTCTCCATAAAAAGCCACAGTTTCGAAACACAAATGTATCGCCGTGACATAACATTCTTTATTCGGGAAATATATATCAGAGCGTGTAAACGCAGGTTTGCATAACTAAAGAATATCAAAATGCAAAGTTTTAAATAATCGAGTTTCTCAAGAATTAAAAGGTGATTACAAAACAGTGAAATCGATGGCGTTGTGGCTTTAAATAGAATATAATATCTCAGTGTGAGACGATGATGTACAATCCTTCCCTTTGATCAGCAAGTAAAACATAGAATGATTCACTGCACCGCATGTCAAGGCATATAGGCGATGCATTTTGCACTAAATACTAATGTGTTGGACTGAGTTCATATCTAAATTCAACAGTGTTCTTTTATAGTGAATGCATCTATAGCGAAAACGCTGTTATAGTGAAATGTTCGTTTGGTCATGGCCTTATTATCTGTCGTAGCGCATATAGTAAAAATATATTTATAGTGAATTTTTTTTAATCTAATTTATAGCGAACTTTTAATTTTTTATATTTATAGTGAATTGTATTAGACAAGTTCACTATACTGTAAGCTCACTCTACTGCACTATACTAAATCTGTAACGTTGACGGTAAGCGAACGCATTTAACGTGTTCTTTTTAATGCGTGTGACGAGTTGACATGCTTTTCTGCACTTAAAGGCATATTGGGTGTTTCATGTACAGCAACACGGTGACAACTGTTCACGGAAGTCCATTTAGTAGATCATAAACGATTTTAGACTGTAATTATTTCTGCTTTGTACTTACTCTCAATAGTTTTAACTACTATCATGATAGTTCGTGAATTTTATATATTAAGATATATGTAAACCTGGGAACAGCCAGATATGTGTGACTAATATTTAAACTGCCGACGTATCCTAATATAGTAATCACAGTAGTTACACAACAAATAATAGTAGCACAACCATCGGGCGTTAACTGATTTGTACGCGCGGTTGTGACGAATTCAGATGAGTGCGTTAGCACCAGTTTGAACGAGTTAAATAACACAACGCTGCGTACAAATTTCTTAACGCACGCCTAACATGTTTCGATGCACGGCTTTAGCTCTATAAGCTGTGTTACAAAAGTATATATTGCACCAAAATCAGCATAAAGTTTTTAATTTGTCATATATAAATTATTAAGTAAGTATATGTTCTGTTTGGCTCAAATTTTCACAGTATATTTTGATGTATGTATTATTAGATGGTACGACAATCCCGTCTAGCTTCATTTTCATATAGAGGTCTAAGAGTGCCTAACCATATAAAAAAGTAAGTTTTTTACCAATACAATTGTTACCGCGAATGATGTTGTAAATATGTATTATATATATATATATATAATATAGATATGTATAATGTAAATATGTATATATATATATAA
>JASANE010010914.1:0-11506 GCA_030248225.1 Trileptium ribeirensis
ATGTTCTTGGTTCAGTTCGCTACGTCAATTTAAGAACTAAAGTTTTAACGTCAAAATTTGAACCAAATAAGTTGTGATAACGAAATATGAACAAACAATTTTTGACCTAGATGTTTCGATGCATTTGTCTCTTACAAATATCTGACATCAAATATCGCTTAAATTTTATAAAGACAACGGTCAAAATTGAGCCAAGCCTACATTATATGTTGTATCTCCGAGCGTGTGAATGAAAAAACACAGACAACGGAACTTGAAGTAAACGTTTATTAACACACAAATACGAAAAACACGAATGGAGTTGAATGAAACAAATGTAATAAATGCACTAAAAGAAGTCGTTCGTTACTGTTTTGACATTAGCTTTTATGTACTCATGGAACATTCTCGAATATCTGCTTCAAATGACGTGTGATCATGTGATCGAATGTTCTGGAAGATTCTTCAATTGTCATCATAAAAGGTTCTGGAAGGTTCTGGGAATGACGTTATGGAATGTTCTAGAAGTTTCTAGAGTTTGCAGAATGTTCTGGAATGTTCGCTAATTGTCGATCGCCATAACATTATACATCACCAGGTTAATATCGCCGAAGAAAACGATATAAAGCCACTGTATGAGAAACAATTTTCATTTTTATGTTGGCCTTTAAGTATAGACAACACTTAGCTAAGCTGAGTTATTTAGCTCATATACACTGGTAGATGCACGAATATTTGACGGTGTGGGGTGGAATAGGTTTGGACCTCGATCCATGGATGGTGAACAAATAATTGTTCTTACACTTTTTAAAAATATTTGATTTTTTCAAATATTTGATGACCCAACTTAAGACTGACCGGGCGCTCTGGCACTCCAATCTCTTCCATCCTTTCTGGATCCGCTAGTGCTCATATATGCCACGAAATTGCACGTAGCATCGACAGTCTAGACCAAACTTGCCAAGTATATATCCAAACATGCTCATGGAGGAAGCTGTAGGGGTGTTCCTCACTTGATATGACGGACCATCACTATCCACGAACATCCGGCTTCCCACAGTCTAGACCAAACTTGCCAATGACTAGATGACATGTCTAGACCAAACATGCTCATGGAGGAAGCTGTAGGGGTGTTCCTCACTTGATATGACGGACCATCACTATCCACGAACATCCGGCTTCCCACAGTCTAGACCAAACTTGCCAATGACTAGATGACATGTCTAGACCAAACATGCTCATGGAGGAAGCTGTAGGGGTGTTCCTCACTTGATATGACGGACCATCACTATCCACGAACATCCCGCTTCCCGCGAGTCTAGACCAAACTTGCCAATGACTAGATGACATGTCTAGACCAAACATGCTCATGGAGGAAGCTGTAGGGGTGTTCCTCACTTGATATGACGGACCATCACTATCCACGAACATCCGGCTTCCCACATCTCCCTATGGAACCTCGGAAATCGAACGTGATTGAGTATATCGTAGGCTGCAGAAATAATAAAAAGGCTATGATCTTGCTTAAAAATATGTATATTTAGAATTATTTCCTGTAGAAGAAATGATATTGAATCAGGGTAAAGCTTATTGGCATCGCTATTCTTACCCATAGTGTAAGTGCAGGAATAATAATGCTTAAGTTTTTCAAGCTTAAAATTTGCATTGATTTTGTTCCAGATTTTTATAACCATTTGAAAATTTTGTAGGTACCTTCTTAGCTTTTCGCATGTTCCTGGTATTAGCGCAACTATGTTTATAAAACTTTAGTTTCACAACCCTTTTTTGAATTAACTTCGTCCCAAGGTTTTGTGAGCAGCCAAATTATTAATGTCAGCTTTCAGGAGTTTGGAATTAGGAGAGATAGATTTTTAGAAATAGTTTATTTTTAAAGATCATGGATACTGGTGATAAAGAATTCCTTATGGAGTAACGTTCAAAAGACAATAATTTCTGTTAAAATTACATGTGAAAACTCATCCGTATCTTGCAAAAAGTTTAAAGTTTTAAATATTGTTGCGAAAGCCTAGTTTTTAATTCTGGTCCAGAGCCGCTATTCTTGAGCCATGTCCTAGCTTCAAGTAGCTGGATTGGTACCAGTCAAAATATTTAACGTAAAAGCATTTACAGCATCTCTATAATCAAACCAGGAATATATATATGAAAAATAAATAAATTATTTGTTATTTTCAAAAATTTTGTGAAAATTTTGTGTTTTCAAATATTTTGTGAATTAGACGCACCCAGTTTTATTTACTTATTCCACTGGCAGGTGTCGTATTATATTTTGTCCCCCATTATATTCTGTCCCCCATAAGGTATTATATTTTGTCCCCTCGTGATATTTTGTCCCCCATTATATTCTGTCCCCTCATCATATTTTATCTACATTTATGATAAATTTTTACAGTTTTAAATTGTGGTATGTAACGTAACACGAAACAACGTAACAATAAGCAAACAGTCATACAGCTTTAACACAGATGTACTGGTATTCCGGCACATCATATACTTCCCAAATGATTCCATCAAATGGCGTGATTAATTTCGCCTCAAAGCAGTGGCACAGATGAGATCGCATGCGCTCCTGGTTATACACTTTCTCCGTTGGACACTGTCCATTGGCCAAGTCCACCATATAAGCAATGGCAAACAACCCGCAGTCGTTACCACCCTTCTGCGAGTTAACCGCTATCACAGCGAGCGCAATGCTTCCGTCTAGGGCAAAATTACCGTAGATCCGTAGCAAGATCTCCCTGAGCTTATCGCTTAACGCGAAAGAAAGTGGGTCGTACACCTTGACGTACCAGTTATCGATGTCTGTGGTAATCCAGTGATTTTCGTTGACATGGTGAATTTGAATATATTGTTCCCCAACAGTTGCATGGTCTTCTGCTTTAAGCACCGATAGCAGAGTGTCTTGTAGGCCTTTTATTTCAGGAAATTGAGCCTTAATCAAATTCTGAGCTGCGTTGATATGCTTGTCGTTTAACCAACCACCGTTCAGCAGAACGTCCCTGTCGTCATATGTTAGTGTAACGTCTCCAATGTGCACCCACATCTTATCACGTTGTAGGCGGACTTTGCTCGAAAAGTCAACTTCCTTCAGAATGAAATCAGGATCTATATATTTGGTAAGATTGCACTGATTAACCTTCTGGTTAGTTTCATGGAGGGTGTAAGTACCCTTTTCTAGCACCTCCGCAACTGTATACGGGCCACTACGGCGTCCGCCTAGCTTGTCCCCTTTACGCCCACGTTTGTGCAAGTTCTCGAGAAACACCTTGTCCCCAACTGCAAAAGGCTGTAGCTTCAGTTTAGCATCATATGATGCCTTTTGCTTCCCTTGAGCCACTTTAATTGAATCGACGGCTTTTTCCCTGGCGGCTTGGAGTGTCTGCTCAACCTGCACAAGCCTGGATGTCGGAGAACAAGGCGCCTCACCACAAGGCTGCTCGTCACCTGCGGTTTCTATTTCAATCGGAAGAGTAGCGTGGGTTCCGTACATGAGATAGAAAGGGCTAACTTTTGTGGCCGCTTTGAACCTGGGGTTTGCGCGCTGACATTCCAGGCATCCTCTCACAAAATCGGCAACGTCCTTAGTAAATCCTTTCCATCAGAAACGCTCCGAGACTTTTGCAACTGTTGCGTTGATTCCAAAGTGACACCCACCAATTTCGCCAGCGTGAATATCGGATATGATCTTCCGTTTTTCGTCATCACCGGCCACAACTCGACATTTTATCCTTCCGTCACCGCTAGTATGATATAATACGGGAGTGCCATTGATCAAGTCGTAGGACAGAGTTAGGCATTTACGTCTAAAAGCTCTCTTCTCCGATTTAGACTCGCAATGATCCGGATATTCATTAGATTGCAAGTACCGTATAATTTCGTTATACTCTTTTTTATCCATAATTTTTTCTGAAATTAAAAGTAAATGGGGGACAGAATATAATGGGGGACAAAATATCATGAGGGGACAAAATATAATACCTTATGGGGGACAGAATATAATGGGGGACAAAATATAATACGACACAGGCAACAATATGCCGCCAATAAATACCTAATTATATCTTTTGTTGAGCCAATGTTAAGGGGTCCGTTCACACCTTTCAAAAACGTTTTACTTAAAAATTTTGGGCTCAAAATTTGATGGATCCGTCAAAATGGGTTAATAATTATATAACTGGAATATAATTGAAAAAGCTTTGCAAATTAATCGTAATGCTTCAACAATTTGTGCTCCAAAGCTTTAGTTACAAACTTTCAAAAAATATTCGTTCTCTCTGAGTTGCTCCAACTACAAAACTTTTGAACAGTTTTGAGACGTTTAAAATTCATGAGAAATGCAAGAAATGCTTTCATATTTGATGAAATTTTAATTCAAATTTTAAACAAAAATTTGATCTTCGTTTGGGTAAAAATTTTGAACGTGTGAAAATATCTTAACAATACTGGTTCAAAATGTAACGCATGTTTTAATGTGTGTTAGGTTATACGTTTAACTAACTCTTTCCGGCCTCGCTGAATCAACCGTGGATGTTTTACGTTCAAATCAACTTAGGAGCTGTGGCTTTTCTGTTAACCACCTTACCTCCTTAACATAAAAAATCTAAAAAAAATTTAGCGGAAAGTATTCGATATGGGCGGCGTTGTTAATTAATTAATGTCGGCGTTATTAATACTCTAAAGCAAGTAAATAGATTGTCGGGACAATTAAATGTTTTACATGAGATAAACAAATACTTATTTTATTTATTCTCACGCATTCAACACAATAGGATGTTAGCAAAAAGGTTAAGCATCGAAAAGATTTTTTTAAATTTTTTTAATATCCGGATGGTTATGGGAGCTCGATGCAAGAATTTTGCCGATATCTTCATTCGTTCAAAAGTTATGACTGGCGGGGCTTTTCTAGGAAAGAGCCCGGTTCTTTAATTCTTTCCTTCTTAATCTAATATGTATTTCGTACAGTGTTGAACAAACTTCCGCCTTAACGGCGAACTGAACCTTGACCGTTTCGGTGCGAGCATGTGTACTGCGCACTGTGCGAAACAATGCATGCGCTAGCGTACGCTCCACGACAAACTGCCTTGCACTGTACGCATTGACAAATGGATCACTTGAATAACTAAAAATCCGTAATCGAGCGATAGTCTTAATTTTGATGATAGAAATCTCGCAAAGCAAACGAATAATAACACCGGGTTCATTTGGCTTACCTAGGCTGCATGAAAATGCTAAAATTTTGCTATATTAAATGCTACACAAAAAATCGTATTTATATTTGGTTCGGGCAGGATCTCCAGTGTGCCCCGCTCTTTGCCTTGGAATTGAACTATATTGGAACATATTTTTGCCAAATTTTGGGTCATATATTTTTGTATTTTCACACAATTGTAAGAGAAATTTGTAGTTATAACATTACTTACCAACAGCCATCAATCTGGATTCAAATATTACACATACTATTCGGAATAATAAACAAATTTTCCGAGTTGTCGAAAACATTCTTACAGGCGCATTCGTTAATTATTTCTTCTGTAAAGTGTAACAAAATCGCACATCGAATATTCATATTTTGGTGACTCAAGTTATCTGCGTTTGGATAGAAAGATGATAAGCCTAAGGCCTAAGCATAGACCAACGTAGATATAATTATAGCTAAATATTCGCAGTAGCACATGGAGAATTTTTAAGTCTTCAATAAGTATCAATAATTATTTTTTACATCGAATACAAGAATGCTCATACTCCAAAATCGCATTGGAGATACTAAAGCTAAAAGTATTGGGCAAAAAATGCAGTAGCGCCTTCGAAATATGTAAATTGGCGAACTTCACCAATTTGCAAAAAGGTTTTGAGACCTCTGGGGCTTAGAAAATGAGGAAAATATTTTCGCATTTCATCAAAAATATCTCTTCAAGGCGTTGTTTGATTTGTCTAAAATGTTTTACATTTAAGACAATGTAAATCGCTGTCAGCCTTATCAAGAATTTCATTTTTAAAATTTTGTTAGAATGGTATGATGCTCGGTCATAATGGTATTTCACCATATATAATCATTTTATGACTGTTCTCGGCCTAGGATTGCTTGGGTACCTCAGGGGTTTCTGAGGGTATCGGTAACTCGCTATTTTTTGTTGAGGAGAGAGGGTACTAACTAACGGATGATTTATTGCACAAATTGGAGCCTCTGGCAAAAGTAACTGATTTTATAATGTTATTACTTATTGGAGACAGCTTAGTTGGCACCTTCCAAGAAGGTTGGGATGATAGCCAATAGCTTCAAAGAACCAGGGCTACTTCTTGCAATTCTTGCTGTGGTAGGCCTAAACAAAGCCCACTTACAATAAATTCGGTGACACTCATAACCCAGTATCGACTGGTCGGATCGATGACGGTGAGGGCTCAAAATTCTTGTTTGTCTTGATTTCGAACTTGTGCGGTTTTGAGACCTGTAATGCTCCCTCTACATCTTCACGTATTTTCAAAGCTTTACCTTGAAACTAATTTGCTAATTCTGATTTCATCTTCTGTAACTCCTGTGCAAATCCGCATGTAGGTTTCTCAAATAGTGTATTAAAAACCTTTGCTTCTTTCTTTATTTTTGCGAAGGTGGGACCCAACAACCCATCTTTTCAGGATAAAATTGCAAATTCTTTGAACTTCATCGATTATTTATAAACTTGTTCCTTCTACTTAGACATAAAAATTTATTCGTCCATCTTTTGATTGCCATGTTTTTAAGACACTACAGCTTTATGCAATTTACGTGATAAAAATTAATTTAATATTTTTAACGAGTCTCTACGGTAGTTGGGATCTCATCATTCGTGGCGCTTAGTATATTATCTTGTGCGCTTAATATATGCAGCAGCAGCAGCAGAATCAGACAATTATTTTTGTAGTAGTATATGTCATACATGCCGAAGCACGGCTCAGGGGCTACCCCCTCACCCCCTCTCCCCGAGGCTTCGGACCCAGCTCTACGGCGGCCCTAATCTACCCCTTGAGGTTCCGCAGCCCCCAGCCCTTCCCCCGCACTGTAAGTTTTCGCAAAAATAGGGAAAAATTGGCAAATATTTGGCAAAATCCGGAGGGAAATTGGCAAAAATGAGGGCGCGACGAGGATGGGGTGTCAAGTTTTGTCACCAACCCCTTGACGAGCTCCACCGCGAAGGCTTCTAGCCTCACCCCGACTCCGGCACCCCTCCCGTCGTTGAGACCTCGGACCATGATCATGTATGATATATACTGCTAAAATAACCGCCTGCTCCTGCTGCTGCTACGGTAGATGTCATTTTAACATTATTTTATTCTTTGAGCTTGCTCTAATTTTAGAACTTTTTATAGCGGCTTAATCCCGTTTTCCCTGTAACTTTAGAGCGGTTGGCATCATCGCGCTGATTTTTTACAAGAATCGAATGACATACAACATGGCTAAAATTTTCAAAAAATTTCAACTAAAAAAATAATTTCGAATACATTTAAAATTTGATGTTTTGTCCGAAATTATTAGTAAGCACGATCAGCGAGCTGTAAAATCATCCAGAAGAAGAATTAAAAACATTTTAATATAGAGTCGGTAAGGAGCTGTAGGGGTCAGGGTACCTTTGGAATGGCACTTCATTATGAGCCTCAAATGTGAAAATATCAAAAACGAAGTTAGTCTCATACAGCGTAATTACACCCGCTGAGTCGATTGCATAGGTTAATTTTTGTCAGGTTTTGGTAAGGAGCTGTAAGTTTTAGGGCACCCTCGGAAGTGCGCTCCTGTATATGTACGTCAGGGGTCCACTGGTCTAGAAAGTATGGATTAAGTTTCTCTTTCATGTTCCTCAATTTTGCACGATTTACGCTAATCTGCGTAGTTTTTCCTCACAGTTGTTCCACATTTTCCTCCTTACGGTCTGGCCAGGGTTTCCCAGGGGCTAGGATATATATCCGTGTTTATGTGTGATTTCATCATGATAAAACACTCAGTCAGCGTCGCAGTGTCTGTAGTCTAAAAGCGTTGCAACTTTGCTTAAACTCACGGATTTATAATTTTTTTAGCTGGGTTGTTCGTTAGATTGCTTCAAGTAATAAATGATGTTAAGACTTGATTGAAGATTAAATTTCGGATCAGATAAAAGTTTACACCCCCAGCCAATCTCTACTCGTAACAGTGTCTCCGGATAAACATGATATGAACACCGTAAGGCAAAAATTTGACGTTCAATTGCGAGCGAGACCAGGTTAAGCTTAGGCTTACTGTTAGATCTAGGTTTACACTTAGCCTTAGGTTTACTCTTAGGATTAGGCTTAGTCCGAGGCTTTGAAGTACAAAACTTTCTACGATCAGCGAGAGTGAAATGTTGGGGAAAACTCGACAGTACCCTAAATTTATGCCTTAAGCTCATTCCATGACCATATAAATTTTGTATTCACACTTAAAGAAGAGATATCACAAGAAAAATTTAGCTTGAGGGTACCCACGCATTGTGGGGTCAACTCAACATGTTAATGATATGACGGTTACTTGTTGACCAAAATTTGTTGCAAATGAAATATAGGAGGGGTGTCGTTCAAATCTTGAGGGAGGGGTGCCTCGCGTGCAGTCCCGTCGTGGCGACACCCCTAGATATTTCAAGAATCGTTTCGTAATCATGGAAACCTTATTAGCCTTAAAACGATCATGAAAATATCCGTTGCCAAATTGTTCTTAGGATAAAAGCCAAAATAAAAATTCAATGTCCTGCGTCCGATTGATTTATTAATACATCTGATACATTAACGGAATTGTGTAACAAATAATGGAAATAGACGAAAGGCGTGTTCCAAATAATATGTACAAATGTCATATATTCCTATAGCGAAGCCATCAAAATTTAATGCATTTTCCTGTTCGGTATAATATTAAACGATTTACATTGAAATAATATGATAATACAGCGCCTGTTCCTTAGCTAATTTGAATAATGGAATACAGTCAGTGTAATCTTAAACACCATCTAAAACTAAAAATGCTTAATGCCTTAAATGGTATTTCGCTTAAAAGTCCAGTGCTAATGCAATATTTTTTCGAAATATTTTATGATTTCTGGAAAAATATCGATTGCCCTAATTTCAGCATAAAAGTAGCAAGGCCACCGTATAATAGCGTTTTGTTATTGATGTCGGGAGCCGTGATGCTACAGTCATTCGAACAATACAGTCGGTCATGAATCCTTAGAGATCAATATGTTTAGGGGCGAAAGTGAAATGCATGCTATTCCATTCTCGGTATACTAAGCGTAGGCTTGACACTTAGTAGCCTAGCCTAAGCTCCTTATATGAGACTTGCCCAAAACTAAACCTCATTAGGGACGCTACCGCCACCTTCCGGGACTTTAAAAATGTTTTGCCCCAGCGGCGGATTCAGCTTGGATCGTTTGTTGGTGAGCCTCGTACGTTATCCGGTACGCTATTTAGGGGTTATCGCTCAGTTCCTCAAGAAACCTCACAAAGCGAAGGAATAACATTGCACGTGCAAACGCGCAGCCCACGATACCGTCGATTAGTGCATCGTGTCGCAATGTACACTGTTATGTGTGATTATGTGTGGAAAAGGTCAAAATAGTGTTTTTTACAAAACTTGAAGCCGTATGAATTCAACTTGGCGAAGACATTAAAAAAACCATTTTAATCTTTGTAAAGGTGCGTTCACACGTCAAAGTTTTTGCACAAATTTTGAGCTCAAAATTTAATAAAATTTTGATCAAACTTATCAAAATTTTATTGTAGTTTTTTATGGAAAAATATGCAAATCATCATGTTTCAATATTTGAGCTTCAATTTTGAGGTCAAAATTATCCTAGTTCTATTTTGTGTTCATGATTTGCTTAATCAATATGCTAGAAAAGTGTGAACAGTATTCACACGTTCAAAGTCACCAAAATTTCAAAAAATATGAGCTTAAATATTTAGCTCAGATATTTTCAAATTCTATTTCTTGCTCCGGATTGGATTAATGCTACATGATAGTAAAGTTTGTGCAGTGTTCATACCTAATTCATAAAAATGCAATAAAATCAATCCAATAAACTCAGTTCAAAGCTTTCAAGTTTTGAGCTCAAATTTTGATCAAACCTTTGATGTGTGCCCGCATCTTTAAACATATACTAAAACTGGACCAGATTTGATTTGTGAAATCTGGTGATGGCAGTAAAGATATGTTTTTTTAGATTTTAATATCAGTTTCGCTACGGATACATCATTGGGATATAATATAGAACTATCAACAAATCTTTTCACTACTCACTTTCTTCTGACAAATACTGAGTAAACTTAAGGTGACACCGCCAACCATCCTATTTTTTATTTTTCATAAAATTTGTTACGGAACGCTTTTTGTTCAATTGAAACCCGGCGTAAAACTGTTCGCGAACACAGCGCTCGCGATTGAAATCTGACCATTTTGTGTTCTCGAAAATTCAAGTAAAATTACCCAAATCTTTGAGAACGAAAATTTGTCGATTTGATTGTGACGTCACTTTTGCATTAAATTTGTTCGCGAACACTGAATAATTCAAATTCAAATGCTAATGTATTTAGGAACAGAATTTCTGCAAATTGAAATCGCCGAAATTTTGCTCGAACGCAAGGTCTAATTTCGGGCCCTTGAATTTGATTTCGTCATATTTTCTGTCAGAGAAAAATCGAATGAAATTAAGCCTTTTCCGTAACATGGTTTTGCGATTCGATATCGGTAATGACAAGTTTCCTATTCGATATTGGTAATAACAAAACAGGATGGTTGGCGGGTTCATCTTAACTTTACTCACGCATAATTTGAGGTATAACACTTTGATCTAGAACTCAATGGTTATAACTTTCTTTCTTTTAAATCAATTTTAATTAGAACTTTATAAATATGAGAATATATACGATTAGACTTTGTTGCTTACTGTGATCGTAAACTTAAATTTAGGTGAAATTCATGCAGCGTTTACGTTATAAAGGACCCTTATGTGAAAGTTTTGTCCAGCCTGAGTGTCTCTGCCACCATCAAATATATGGTGTCTTTGACACCATGGTGTTTGTTATTGTATTTTCAGATATTATACACAGGTAGTATTATGTCAACAATAGTGTAGACCGCGCCATAAAATTTATATGGAGTTAGCTATACCATGTTGTTAATTAAACGTCTTATATAGTGTGTTTGTGGATGGTGTCCATGACACCTTTAGTAATAAACAATAGGTTGATTTAGCCACTATAATTAAGTTGATGGTGTCTGGTACACTATCTATTGCATTATATAGTGTAAGTATATACCACATACCACTGGATGCTGTGGTCTATACCATTTGGGGACAAAACTTTCACGGGGGGTCTTCTATAACGTAAACGCCGCATTAATGCACATGTATGGAAAGTCTGTCAGCTTAATGATGACAGATGGCTTCGGCGGGGTAAGGTTCGTGGTTTAGGGTAAGACAGGCGGTAAAGTTTTGAAATTTTTAGAAATTCATAATTATGTTTTTCACGTCCG
>JASANE010010915.1:0-20346 GCA_030248225.1 Trileptium ribeirensis
TGTAGTTTGAGTGGTTTTCTTGAGGTTGTAAGTTGCAGCTTTCTTACGATGTTCGCGTTTTATTTAGACAGGTTTAATGCGGCGCTCACGTTACAATGTCCCCAGACTTTACAACCTATGTACACCACATAGTGTCAGGCACACTTGACAACAGAGTGTCTTAGACACTCCCATGTTTTTTATAAATTTTTAGAAGGGTAGCTAGCTCGGGGTATTGCCACTTTTCGACGGTGTAAAGCATGCCGTATATATCTTTTTATTTGGTTATCGCTAAGATCGCCAATTAAGTCATTTACAGCACAATTTATTGGAATATATATACCTGTAGGCTCTGCATGACTTCCTCTGACTAGAAAGCTATAATTTACACAGATCAGTTAGTAAGAAACACCGTTACTTAGAACAACAAAAAATAGTTTATTGCAAAATCAAAGCATATTTCATATATTGTACATCACACTGTGTAAAGTTCCGCTGCAATAATTAACAAATAGTGTTTGATTTGAATAAACAGCAAGATCAGAAAAAGGGTTCAAAAACTAGTCGTACTTTTTGATTATAAATGGTGTCTGGGGTGTTCTAGGTAACTGTCAAAATCTAAGAAGTTTCTGTATCTTTCCTATAACCCGAGTGTTCTACGTTTATAGACACCCGATAGGCTCTTTCGGAACGGTTTAAGGCAATAGAAGAAATTAAATTGTTAATTTTAAAGGTTACGTATAATAACCATTTGAAACAGTTTTATATTAAGCGTCAATTATTTCCACAGAACTTTCAGATTCCCGTACTGTTAATTTCCAATGGATTCTCCAAGTCAAATTTTTTTGAAAATAATACTATATTTCTTCTAAAGTTTTTGGTTTTTCGGCGTTTACTTTACCTTATTTTATATTGATTTAGTATTATAAATTTAATTTTGAAGACAACATTTATTTTAATTACTGTTTTAATTATAATTACATATAATATATTTGTTTATATTTTTTACTATATATTGTTCTGAATTTCTGCTTTTTATAGTTTCATAGAATCTCCTTGTCGAATTAGGTATTTTTGGCATCCGGTTCCAATTAATCTTTCCAGGTAGCTTTGGAGGGCTTATAATTGGAACCGGATGCCAAAAATACCTAATTCTACAAGTAGATTCTATGAAACTATGAAAAGCTGAAATTTATTATGGCTAATAATTGGGGACAACACTTTTACATTAGAAAAAGCTTCTGACTTCTTTTATTAATAGGATTTTCTAGTTACTGCTAACTATTAGTGTTAAATAGGGATAGTTTTTTGGACTTAAAGGTTTGGTTTTTCTTTCTTGCCGCTGTGCAGAATTTGTTTTAAAGACCCTTTCGTAGACATATTAGTTATGGCAAGTCGAAAATTGTGTAAGAATGTGAGGTTGGGTGTATGGAACAAGGCCAAGACCAACCCCGCGTGTAAAAATTTTATCCCAAGCATTCACATTCCCATAAAAATTGGGTAAGAATGTGAGGTTGGGTGTATGAAACAAGGCCAAGACCAACCCTGCGTGTAAAAATTTTATCCCAAGCATTCACATTCCCATAAAAATTGTGTAAGAATGTGAGGTTGGGTGTACGAAACAAGGCCAAGACCAACCCTGCGTGTAAAAATTTTGTCCCAAGCACTCACGTTCCCACAAAACCGCTATATATATAGAATTATATTTTAGCCAAACTTCGCTAAATTTTCAGTAAAAATTCGCTGTCTTAGTCAAAAAAAACAATTTTTATTACTCTGTGAATTTCCTATAACAGACCTATTAAAATATGTTGCACATTTGCGTCCAGTCCGATCATGTTTATGGATCGGTTGACCTGATCTGATAGAATATAACAAAATTCAGCACCTGCTGTTTAGTGCATTGCTCGATTTTCACACCTCAATTTGGATGCGATAAAATCTTGGGATCGCATCGGATGCACCAGTGTGAACGCTCTATTATCATTATGGGAGGTGCATGTGCAAATCGTTCCCAATCAATCAAAATCCCATTCCATAAGTGTCCCGACTATTATAATAGCACGGTCCTTAGTAAACGGCGGACTTGGTAAATATTGTTTTGTCTTTTGTGTGAACATAATTTTCGACTGACTTATAATTTTCTTAGATCTTTGATTTTCTCAATCGTTAATTTTTTGAATTTTAGGAATTTTTAATTATTGCAATGAAAGCTTTGGTTAATTATATATTAGTTTCCAGCTAATTCTGAATTATTTCAAATAGGACTTGCTTGGTGTTTTTCTCAAGATCGCTGGCTTTATAAAACCATTCCGATCCTAAACTCAGGATATTAAAAAGATCAAGGATCTGTAAGCCTACATTATGACGCCTTCAAGCACTCTGTTGTTAGATAGTTGCTTAGTGCGGGGTATGTGGCGCCAGGGCATTTGCTTTAATCTTGGGTTTACTCTATAGAAAACCGCATGCGCATAGTATACATTCCTCGTACGTCCCTAGAAGTTATGTTGTCCAGTTCAATCGAGAACCATTGAAAGCTTGGGGAAGGAGTCCGACCTATTCCTCGGAAGCTGAGGACTAATATGTTCCCTCAAAACTGTGGGGGGAGGCGGCAGTCGATGTGTTTTGACATGTAGACCCTTCGGAAATTAGCTTAAGGCTAAAACACCCCAAGACATCTAGCACAGGAGTGGCATACTGTTTCTTTTTCTGAACACTTGATAGAATAGATATTTAATAATTTTTCAAGGTTTTAAATTGTTTTGCAAATTTTATTTGGAAAATATCACTTTTTTTGAGATGTTAAATTTGTTATCTCGATCAGCGACATTAGGTTTTGTTGCTTCAACTCCGATCAAAGATACGGACTTGTTGTTTGGCGTTCGCACTTTACAGACCTTATTGGCCCATATCGACCCCAATGGTCCTCGGTCCGAGAAAGTAGACTCACTTTGGGTCCACACATGGCACAATTGTCTAATATCGCTGGGTAACCGTCATATATATTTGGAGGGCCAACATCCATACACCTCCATGAGTTCAGATTTTGTGTGCAGGGAAACACTTACCCTAGACGCTTCTACTGTCAGCCATGGCTGCAATAAACGTGATAATTTTTGATCGCGGCATTTTTTTACACTATTTTAAGCACATCATTGATCACAGAATTTTGGGCCTCACATAATTGAGCTATTACTGCGTATGTGATGTCATAAACGTCGAAGTCTGAAAATACAAATCTGGGAAACTATAAGTTCGATCGCTGCATTGAGTACCCATGGGTCGGCGATGATAATGAGAAAATGAAACATTGCTATCCGAGTTGGTCGTTCCAAAATCCAAGTCGTAACCACAACTCGGCAAGGCATATCTTTCCCCTTAGGTGGCTCCACGAACTGCGGAATTTGGTTGTGACAATCATTTGAAGTGGGTAAGGGGCAATGTCCTGAGGTAAAGAAAAAAATCATTTGCGTATGATTGATTTATGAACTGACTAGGTATCGCTACCACGCCGCAGAGTGGCCATACATATCGCTATCACCTAATACAACCAGTGTCATTCCATGCCATATGGTGCCCTTTAGAAATGGAACCGGGTTGACAGGTCATTTAGTGTCACATCTCTGGCCGGATACTGATCCGTATAATTCGGAAGCCGAAAGCACTCTCTCCTGCTCTGAGTCAACATAACAGAACAGCGTATTTTACATTGTTCTTTATCTGCTCAGCTCTTCCGCAGAGATACGTTCTGGAGACTGAACATACCTGTAAAGGCGGGTCACAAAATGGTGACCAGATTTCACCCCTGGAACCCTTGCTCTGTTCACGCAGTTATAAATTTGTCCAAAATGTTCACTTCTGTGGAGCAATGTCCTAATGTATGTTTAGGATTAACGCAAACACCCTACCACAACCTGACTCAAAAAGAGTACCTCCCTAGTTGATCCTAGCTCTTAGGCAAGTTTCCAAACTGGACCGAGCCCTATTTCTACAACTGGAACTAAGGATTTGCAGAATTCCATTTAATTTCTATTGCTCTTTTGAAATATTCTGCTACTTGCCAGTTTTCTCAGTGTTTGTTTTCAGATATTATTTTAATAACATTAATAAACAAGAGAAAATAGTATATAATAAAATTAACAATGAAAATAATAATATTAAATTAAGATTAATAAATATATATACGTATAAATATGAGATACCACAAAGTTTAGTAACTGTAAAGTTGTAATAAAAATTCCATATTCTCTAACATTGTACACATTGCAAACACAATGTAACAAATCGAAACTAAACCTTACGCCAAACACATGTCAATCGAATGAAGACTAAAGGCATTTTCCCACGCTCAAACCTGTTTGTTCAAATTTTAAGCTCAGAATTTAACGGAAATTTTTAAAGGAAAATTGCGATGTTTCAAAATTTGAGCTCAAACTTTTTCAGGCAATACATCTTGTCGATGATTGGATAGTGGAAAAAATGCAAAAAAGATGCTTTCAAATTTTGAACAAAATTTGAGCTCAAGTTTTGGTCAAAATTTGAGCAAAAAGTTTGAGCGCTTCAACACGACTTAAAATATTGATAAATACGTATTTTCAAAAATTGATAACTGTTTAGGAACTGGATTTTTGTTGTCGCACAAATTGTTTCAGCCGCTCCCCAGGAATTCATATTTGTCATAGCCTGGTTTTGCCTACAGGCACTATTGTATAATTTTGCCGGGAGGGTCGTCAAATTATTTTTAAAAAATTTAAATAGTGGGGTAAACCCCGTTGTCATATAAATTTGGGACCATAAATTTTAAAATTTTCGTATTCATAAATTTCGTTTTTATATTATTGTATAAAAAATAAATTAAATGTTATAACGTGTAATATGATAATTCAGTAATAGCTGATTAGAAGTACCTATGCCATAAATAAATAAATAAATATAATAAACACTATAATTTTGATTTAGGTATTATATAAAATATATATTTAAAAATTTAATATTATGTTTTGGACAATAATCTGTGATAAATTAATTATACAATATCAAACATTCCTGTGCTATGATCGAGGCGTCAAAGCCAGTGCTACCTGCTCAAGTGATTTTGTACCCTCGCTTAATTACCCAGTTCGACGTCAGTATTTTGGTGGGTCAAAAAGAAACGCCCCAGGCCGCCGCAACATTTGTTGCTTTCGCTTTTGCCCAACGTATAAGTATATATTTATTATGAATGAACCCGTAGATCCGAACTTGTGTTCTGGCAATTATTCATCGCGCCTTTTTAGTCGGTGATGGGTGTATGTCCCGTTCGATAGCGCAGGCACGAATTACATCGTAGTTGTTGGGCGCTGTTGGACTTGAAATGGGACATACCCACCCGACAGAACGCAAGTTTGCTCTCGGGTCTATTCCGTTGTGGCACAATCGTCATTTGATGATGATGAGTATTTGGATTCTCTAAAAAAGGAAGCTTTTATGGGAGAACGAAGAGGATTTGGTAGAGAAAGAACGCATCTTAAATTAAAATGCGCCTGCAACTACTCTACGGACTGTTGCTGCTTCCAGGTTCGGAGTTAGGCACTTTCCGGATTCTGATTTGATGATGATGATGATGATGAGGATTTGGATTTGGCTAAAAAAAGAAGCTTTTATGGGAGAACGGAAAGGATTTCGTAAAAAAAAGAACGCATCTTAAATTAAAATGCGCCTGCAACTACTCTACGTACTGTTGCTGCTTCCAGGTTCTGAGTTAGGCACTTTCCGGATTCTGATTTGAGGTTAAATCATAAAACTAGCCACGTGGATGCCGCAACTCATTAATCTATGGATAGTTAACTTATTGGTCATTGCAACAGCTTCGGATCAGATTCAGTGTATTGCTAATGTTCTAAATCATAGTAGCAACAATTTTATTAATTATATATAATTCAGAAAAATTATCGACTTAAGATAAATATATATTAAGACACTGCTTTAAGCACTGGCTATCTGCAACTGGTCTGTTTTGTCTGTGATCGAGAAGCAAAAGTTACATTTCAACCACAAAAACTGCATTTTAGTCAAAAACTGTCATCAGTTTATATACTTTTAATACAATTTCACTGACTATGATTTAAAAATATGTTTTCTCATTTATTTCGCTATATACCAGATAAAAAATTTAAAATGTTTTATTTTTCAGTAAAAACTAAACAGTTTTTATAAAATATGAAAAAATATATATTTCTTTTCTGAATTTCAACCAATAATCAGGAAATGTTTTATATACTTAATTTTCAGTAAATCATTGATTGATTGAGCTTTTAAATTAGAATTTTGCCTACCCATGGGTCAAGATATGATATACAATCTGCAGCTGAAGAAAGTCATGATGTTAATCAGAGGTTATAATAACTTAGAATATTCAGCGTGAAGCTTCAGAGTGAATTTGAAAACATACAATGTCAAATCAAATAATTAAATTTACTATCATGGTTAACATAAAATTTTTGATGTATACATATACATACATTCAATATATACATCTAATTATTTATAAATTATACATATATAATATATATATATAGATTATATATAATCTGTAAAGACTATATATAACCCCGTATATATATATTTCTATGTGTATATATTATATATTTGGAAAAAAAAGAATGTGCACAGTATATTCAAGAATAAATGTCAGTTCAATTTACCTTACTTGACAAAGAGAACCAGTTCGTTTTAATGATTCAAACATGGATTAGGTTAGGTCTTTTGTGACGAATGGTAAGTAAGAATTGGCGTAAGCTAAATTCCCGAATCTCCATCAACCTGGTTTCAAAATCAATTTGCCATAGAATACATATCATTATCGAAATCAGTAATTCTATATAGTAAGAATTACCACAGATTTATCCAACAATGTACTTAAATGACCCTCGCACTGTGGAGGTAGCTTTCAAAATTAGCCTCATAAAACAGGTTTCACAACGGGATTACCTTTATCAAAACCGGCTATTATAAGTGACCGTGTGGATAAGTAATCTTATGTCAATTCCAAATAATTTAAATATAGAAACAGATAACCATTGTATATTATGCGTTAAATTATTAAAAATAGATACATTGAAATTAGGATGTGGAGCGGAGCGCTTCGGAGCGTTCCGCTCCGCGCTCCGGGGGGTGGGGCGGAGCGGAGCGCTCCGCATTTTGAGTGGAGCGGGAGCGCCCATGAAAATTCGGAGCGCTCCGCTCCGCTTCACATCACTAATTGAAATAAATATATCACGTACAGATAAATGATACTTTATTGAAAGGAGTAATTAATTCGTATATGTTTGAATAAAACTTCATGAATTTATTTTTTATTTATTTTATTGAACGTAATAACCGAAAACGTATGATCTCTTAGCCAAACAGTGGCAGTACGGGCACCGGTCCAGATTTTATTTGGGACGACGATTATGGATTGTGGAATAATTTTAGTATTTCATAAGCCATTTGGTGGGTACCTCTTGGAATATGGGTTGATCCATAAATGAGCCCCCATTATTGGGTGACCGTTAGCGATGCGCGACTCAGACGTACGTAGTGGGCGTACCTTGCGGGTGTTATAAATTATATATTGCAACTCGTATTGATTTTGCCAACTGTAGACCTGCTTTTAGTAATAAATAACAAATTCTGGTACAGTCTTATATATTTTTTGGGCTAGACGCAAGCTATGATTTTAGATACTGGGTATTTTAAAAACGTCGCGGAAATTCGAAGATTCGTCGTTTCCGCTAAAATAGAACACAAAATCATGGATCACATAGCCAAACAAGGCCCAGGTAACCCTGAGGGGCGTTGCGTTATAACGTTAAAAAAGAACAGCTTTATAGCTGGAAGTTTCCTGAAAAGACTTAAGCTTAGTGTATGTCTCATATAAGGACTTAAGCTTAGGCTATATCAAGAACGGCATGACATGCAATACACTTTGACCCCTCAGAGTTACCCTGGCCGTGAACATTATCGATCAGAGTCGGTATTTCTTGTGTCCAGAATCAACTTTTATGCGTACTATAGGTTTTGTGCATTTTTGATATTATACATGCGTTATAATAGTCGAATATTTGATTTCTAGCTATTAGATATCGCAGTTGTTTAACTGCAAAATGGTGAGTTTTGTTTCCATAAGAATGACATGAAATTTTTTTACACGACAACACGAGGCATTAATTCTTAGAAACAGATTTTAGTTTACTCAAAAAAATGTGTCCAAAGCGATTCAAACTTATCTTAATAAATTATATAATATATAGTAAATTGGGTTGATTTCGAAAACCAAAAAAATAATAAAATTTCCTCAGTGGGTTAATAGCAACAACGAGTCCCATGTTGCGGGACCTAACAGTATATATCGCTTAGAAAGAGGGTTAGCCTAGTTCCGAAAGTTCTAAAGATAAAATAACCAGATGATATATACTTGGATTTAGGTTTTACGGATACTCGAAAGCCTATTTTAAACACTATGTTTATAAAAAACGGCCCATAGCATTACATTCACGTGGGGTCTGTCTATTCAATTTTCTTCGGTATATTACTGGTCGTTGTCACTAGGTTCTCCTTGGGTTTGGGTTTTTGCGTCTTCGCTTGTGGTTTCTATGGTTAGTGATAGAGCCGAACTCGATAAGCAAAAGATTTGGCCTTGCATTTTTTAAAGCCAGAGCTTTTGAAAATGTCAATACAATAGCCAGTAAATGTAGAGGGTAGTCTTACCTTCTACCATCCCTGCTAATCGCGTTGGGTTGACGCACAGCTGTTTGACAGTATATAATTATACAAAGCCTGACGGCATTGTCATGATAAACGGAGTCAGTACAGTTTCCGGAATGAACCGATGTGTTCGAAGGAATATTATGCCATTTTCTCGTCAACCTTAACGACTTAAGCCTAAAGGCGTATTCACACGCGCAAACTTTTTGCTCAAAATTTGAACGGGTCTTTTTGCATTTTTGCAAGTTTGAACAAACGAACACTGTTCAAACATTTCAAGGCTATTCCTGTAGCCAATGACGAGGTATTACATGAAAAAGTTGAAGCTCAAATTTTGATCTCAAATTTTGAAATATCGCAATTTTTCTTTAAAAATCACCGTCATTTGCTCAAATTTTGAAGTCAATAGTAAAAGTTTGAAAGTGTGAACACGCCTTAAGATGCCACGATGCTGCAACTTTGCGTAACCGATGGACAACGAACGTCAGTGAAATCGACATCGAGTTAACGACGTATAATTGGAATAAAATCCTTCGCGTTTGTTTGGACATCATTAGAATTCATTTGCTGAAGCAATTTCAAATGTGTTACGATGTATGAGCAGCAGCGTAGCCACGGGAACGGGGGCATCTGTGACCCTCCTGAAATAAAACAGAAAAGTGAATTTCACGGTTATGTGTGAATGGTGCGTTTAATCTGTGCCTCCCTCTGGCAGATTCAGTGCGCCTCCATTCAAAAGTTTCTGGCTACGCTGGTGTATATGGGATGGATCCAATTGCATGTCTGGTTTTTCTGTTACATTTTTTATTATGTTGTGTATATGTTTGTTGTTTTTACGTATGATTTGGAATAAAAGATAATTTTCTAGAACCATTATTGGAATTATAAATATAGTGAGCAGTAGAGCTTATTTCTATTGCATATTGAAACTATAGTACAACTCAAACTGATGAGCATGAAAATCAGAACCAAATCTAAAGCTACAAACCAGAAATCTGGAGCAAATTTAAGATTGCAACCCCAAAATGAGTTCCAAAATTAACAATGCAATCCAAACACATTGACCAAAATTATGATTGCAATCAAAACTTCTTGACCCATTTATGATTGCAACCCTAACGTGTTGACCAAATTTTAGATTGTAATCCAAAGATCTTGATCAAGTTTAAGATTGCAACCCAAAATTGAGTACCAAATTTACCAATGTAACCCCAACAACTTGATTAAATTTAACAATGCAAGTCAAATAACCTGACTAAATTTAGGATTGCAAGCCCAAAAATATCGATCAAAATTTAAAATTGCAACCCAAAAATCTGTATCAAAATTAGATTGCAACACAAACATCTTGATCAAATTTAAGATTGCAACCAAAAATGAGCACCAAATTTAACATTGCAACCCCAACAACTTGACTAAATTTAACAATGCAAGGCAAACATACTGACTAAATTTAGGATTGCAAGCCCAAAAATATCGATCAAAATTTAAATTGCAACCCAAAATTTAGTACCAAATTTAACATTGCAACCTACACATCTTGGCCAAATGTAAGATTTCAACCCAAAAATATATACTAAATTTAGGATTGCAACCCAAAAATATTGACCAAAATTTAAAATTGGAACTCAAAAATTTTGATAAAATTAAATTTACAGCACAGGAATTCTTGATCAAATTTAAAATCAAAGGTTTAAAAAAACGAAGATACACAGATTTATAAGTATTTATAAAGGACAAATTGTTTAAAATTTTAAAGTGATTTATATTTAGAATCTTCGAATCAATGTGTAATGTATTGTGTATTTTATTATATTTAAGACAATAAAAGTGTTATATGTTCAATAAATGTGTATGTAATGTATACAATATGTAAAGATTAATTTTTTAAACAAAAACACACGTGCATAAATTACATGATATATTTGCAAATAATCTTATATTATTTACGATATAAATTTACTTATATATGTCACTCATGTTCAAATATTAAATATTTGGTTTGTTTTTCATATTTTATATTTGATCCTAAAATATAAATCCTAATTAAAAATTGTCTAAAAATGGTTTCAAAAAGTTAAAAATGTTTAAAATTATAAAATCCTAATTTTATACAAATGAACTTTTTGTGATCAGATTATTTCGAAAAAAATAGAGTTTTTTACTAAGAATTAAAATATAATTGAATAATTATTGTGTAGATTTGAGTTCATTTGGGTCGGGTAAAAAATGCAACTGCATAGATGGCTGTGGGTTCCAAAAGTGTAGCAAGCCAAATCCCTGTGCTTTGAGTTTGCTTTAAAATATATATTATGTACCTTAGACCTAAAGCTTGGACATGTAAAACAGTTATACATATATTTTATGTCTTAGTTTGAAAATGCAGACAACATTAGTGCAATGGCTTAATGGTCATAGAACAAACGCGCTTCGTAAAGCCTAATAGGTTATGGCTTAGTGGTCATAGAGCGAACGCTCGTATTAAAGCCTAATAGGTTGTGGCTTAATGGTCATAGAGCAAACGCGCTTCGTAAAGCCTAATAGGTTGTGGCTTAGTGGTCATAGAGCAAACGCGCTTATTAAAGCCTAATAGGTTGTGGCTTAATGTTCATAGAGCAAACGCGCTTCGTAAAGCCTAATAGGTTATGGCTTAGTGGTCATAGAGCGAACGCGCTTATTAAAGCCTAATAGGTTGTGGCTTAATGGTCATAGAGCAAACGCGCTTCGTAAAGCCTAATAGGTTGTGGCTTAATGGTCATAGAGCAAACGCGCTTCGTAAAGCCTAATAGGTTGTGGCTTAATGGTCATAGAGCAAACGCGCTTCGTAAAGCCTAATAGGTTATGGCTTAGTGGTCATAGAGCGAACGCTCGTATTAAAGCCTAATAGGTTGTGGCTTAATGGTCATAGAGCAAACGCGCTTCGTAAAGCCTAATAGGTTGTGGCTTAGTGGTCATAGAGCAAACGCGCTTATTAAAGCCTAATAGGTTGTGGCTTAATGTTCATAGAGCAAACGCGCTTCGTAAAGCCTAATAGGTTATGGCTTAGTGGTCATAGAGCGAACGCGCTTATTAAAGCCTAATAGGTTGTGGCTTAATGGTCATAGAGCAAACGCGCTTATTAAAGCCTAATAGGTTGTGGCTTAATGGTCATAGAGCAAACGCGCTTCGTAAAGCCTAATAGGTTGTGGCTTAGTGGTCATAGAGCAAACGCGCTTATTAAAGCCTAATAGGTTGTGGCTTAATGTTCATAGAGCAAACGCGCTTCTTAAAGCCTAATAGATTGTGGCTTAGTGCTCATAGAGCAAACGCCATTCTTAAAGCTTAATAGAATTGTGGCTTAGTGGTCATAGATCAAAGACGGTTCTTAAAGCTTAATATGATTGTGTATTTTATAATGTTATCATGTTAGAAACCTTTAGAAACTGTATGATATGTACTAACAGTGAAAATTGCAGAGCATGCACCGTCGTGCTTACGCTGTACCACGCTAACTTACTTAACTTAAATCTACGTATTCGGGCAAAGCAAATTCAAGAAACGGAGCACCAACACGGCTTGAAAGGCGTTAATCAATTGTATACTTGTAAGAAAAGCGGATTATTTTGTTTTACATCCCTGAAATACCTACTGCAAGTGCGTCAAATGCTGTTTCCAGAAGCTTATATCTATTATATAATATTATAGTGAGAGTACAACATAAGGTATATAGTAATACAAAATAAAAAAAATAAAAAATGGCCCATTTCACCTTTAGGGACCGGACGTTATTTCGTTAGAAACAAGAACAGCTTAGAGCGGGGGGTTCGGCGTGCGGTAGCCCCCGACTTAGGCTTAGTACATGGCTCATATACGGACCTTAGCTTAGGCTATGACTAAGCCTTAGGCTTAGTATATTGAGAACGGCACAGCATGCATTTAATTTCCGCCCTTAAAGGTTACATTGGCCAAAAAAAAACAAACTATAGAAGCCCTAAGTGTTGTTAATAAAAATCTATGGACTGAAAAATTAAAGTAGCACCAATTGAGTTTGTCGTGCGGCGTGCATTTCAGCTTTGAGCGTGCTCTTTTATTCGCTCGCTTTGCGAGGTTTCTTGAAAACCGAGCATCAACTTCCCGATAGCGCAGTGGCCAGCTAGCAAGGCTCGCGCCGAAACGATCCAGGTTCAGCCCGCCACCGTGGTGGCCGAAGTCTATTTAAAACTGTACGAAATACACATTGGGTTAAAAAAGGATGACGTGCAGCTGCACGCTAGTGCACTAGATAAGTTCAGCGTAAATTTTAATTCCACCACACCGGAATAGTAGATAATTCCAGTTCAGTAAATAAAACAAGATTTCCAATAGTTTTGCATGTTCAACAATTGGTGGGAAAGTTAACTTGAGTTCGCACGTTCAAACTTTTACCTCAAAACCTGATCAAAAGTTTTGAGGTCAAATTTTGAACAAATTTAATGAAAATTCGAATCGGATTTTTTTCATTTAGTGTGAATTTGAACGCGTGAACGCTGTTCAAACTTTTGTAGCATATTAAGTTCGCCAGTCAGAACCAAAGAAGAAATCTTGAAAATAATTTGAGTTCAACGTTTAACAAAAGACTTCAAAGACATTCAAGGAATTGGGATTTACCGTATTTTTGCCCAAGAAATTGCAGTACAAATTTTTATCAAATTTTGAGCTCGGATATTAAGCAAAAACTTTTAAAATAAATATAACATAAAATAATATAAAATAATAAAATAAATAAAAACAAATCTTTGTATGCCTGAAGCACCGCGATCGGTGAATTCCAAACGGTGCACCGTTGAAACTGGACCAAATCAAACCATACGAAAAGCCAAAGTCATAAAACATTATGACAAAGTAACAGCTATATGCAACAAAAACCAGTGTTTGCATGAAGGTTGTGAACATTATAAGCCGGTGGTAATGTATTAATACCATTATTTTTAGCCTCACAGTAGTGATTTCGCCTGAACACAGCCAAACGTAGAGAAATAAACATTATTCTGATCTAAATATTTTGGTCGAAATAATGTTATTGTGAGTTATACCTATAATTGTTATTTTTTCTTTGAAGGCTGCAGTGTTGATTTAATACAAAAATGGTATATTTTCCCGAATTTACAATAAATAAATAAATAAGGTCCAACGTTATTTGGAAAAGACAAATGTTGAGTTACTTTCATAAAACAGTTGACTTGTGATCCGCATTAGCTACATACGGTGACCGTTACAGTTAAGTCGCGCCAAATTGGTAGATAATGGTGTGTGCGACAATCTAAACACAAATGTTTCACAGAAAGCAAAATAGCATGATTGGCGGAGTCATTTGAAGTTTAGTTGCGCATTAAATGCACATATGTATACATTAAGCATTATTGACAATTATTGCCACAATCAAGTTATTTGGATCTAATTCGTGTTAAATTTGATGCCACATTACTTGCAAATGTTCGGCGTTTTTTATACAACACCGTGGAATAGAACGCGGTCTTTGGTGCAATAGAACACGGTCTTCCTGCTGAAGCGTCACATACTGAACGACTGCGCTAATGCAGCTATCGAATAGTGCACCAACTAACTAAGTACTTAAGCTAATACATAATTAGCCTCCAAAATATACTTCCTGGGCGGTTAAAAATATGTTTATAACCTGAGTTGGATTTTGCCGACTCAGAATATATATGGGTTGTGGGTGTATCTATAATGGTTTTGACAAGCAGTCAGATAAATAATAAACAGACGAAAATCATTCTCCTCTTATATATATAAATAATACACATATGTGTTACATTTGAGAAAAATACACATTTCTATATCTAGGCTACGTAGATATATACCACTACGTTACTTTTGAGGTATATGGTACGTAATTTTAGTAATTATGTATATTATTTCTAAAGAATAAGCGATGTTCAATAGGTAAGCTGAAAGCTACGTATTATAATTATTGCAGCATTGTCGTGTGTAAGAATCTAGATTCAACTGGATTTCTTGATCATGCTTATGTATATACAAATATATAGCCGAGATATACGTAGTTCGTTTCCTCGCCTTGATTTCAACGGTATTCCCGTCTTTGATCACATTTCACGTGGCACACCCTGGGAGAGACACCGGTTGTCCACAATCGATCATCCGAATGATACTTGGACGACAATCTTGCCCATGTCACCTTTAGGGGCCGGACGTTATAACGTTAGAAAAACGAACAGCTTAGAACGGGGTTAGAGGGTGAGAGCCTCTCGACTTACGCTTAGTGTATGTCTCATATAAGGACCTACGCTTTGTTAAGACTAAGGTTTAGGCTTAGTATATCGAGAACGGCATAGCATGCATTTCACGTCCGCCCCTAATGCGGCGTTCACATTATAATGTCCCCGCTGTTTGGAACTTTTGACCCCCTGTAGTCGCTTCCCTACCGTATAGACAGTCAGGGTGGCACCCATACTGTAAATCAAATGCCGAGGGTGTACGACACACCCTTAGCTACTAAATTTTTTCTAGACAGTGTCGTACACACCCTTAGCTACCAATTTGGCGCGAATTAATTATAACGGACACCGTCTGTAGCGAATGCGGTTTATTAGTCAACTGTCCTGTGGAGTTTTTCCTAAATTCTCGATATTTGTATCTAGCCCATATGAACATTGCTCAAATAATTCCAACAGTGTCAATAAAACTGCCAGAAGACACGATGTGCCTGACACTGTCGGCAAGTGGTAATACGCGTAACTAGCTACCGTTGAAAAAATTTATTAAAAGCATGGGGATGTCTAAGACACCCTGTTGTCAACAGTGTGTCTGACACTGTGTGGGGTACATAGGTTCCAAACGTTGGGGACATTATAACATGAACGCCGCATAAAGGTTACATTGACCAAAATTTTTATGAGTTGGAGCATGAAGAGTCGACAAAGAATTTCAATATATTTGTGTTCTTATTTGTTTCAGGTACTGGTTCGGACGAGTATGAACGAAGATTAAAGTGAAACGGAACGGTTTTGGCTTCAAAATGGCATTCAAGAACCAAAACGAAAAGTACGATTTATTATTAATTTAATTTAATTTAATTTATTTTTAAGTTTTAAATTTCATTTTTTAATTAATTTAATTTATTTAATTAATTGTTTTATACTTCAATTTTTTCCAGGCCATTTTCGTAAGATTACCACTGTTGACCGTCGCAAATTTAACTATATGTATAATTGTTTGTTATGATGTTTAGTAATTTCTAATATATATACAGTTTGTTTGCCTAAAAAGTTAAATGTAACCTTAAATTACTTCAAATGTACCGTTAGTTTAAAACAAATTCATTTATTTAACTATATTTTGGGTTTTTGTTTTTATATACGTTAATCAACCTGACGGAGCTGATAATAAGATGCTTTTAGAATGCCACATTGCCGCTGCGTGAATATATATATATATTTGTCAACTGTACTGGTGCCAAAAAGGTTCAGCACGAGTTCTTCCCGAATTCCTTTCACCAGTGCATTAAGGTTTTACTGAAATATACGTTTAAAAATAAAAATAGAATAAATATTCAAAAAGGAAACAAAAATGGTATAGCTATGCAATTAGGATCGATCACCGAATATCTGGTTTGTAAGGCGAACGATGCACCAATACGCCACGCTAGCGTAAACAAGCGTGTGGTTCACCGTCATCAATACGCCACACTATGAACCCTCTATTTCCAGAAACGCTGGAACCTTCACTTGCAAATGTACTATACTACACAAAGTCAATGAACTGACGTGCCAGATTTCAGGGTCCTACCGCATGCTTTAATCGGCCCAGCTAACCCTGAAAGGCGGTTGTTATATCGTTAGAAAAAGAACATCTTAGAGCGGGGAGTTCGAGGGGGGGTGGGGTGGGGTAGCCCCCCGACGTAGGCGTACGCTATGTGTGTCTCATATAAGGACCTCAGCTTAGGCTAAGTCTATGGCTTAGTATATCGGGAACGGCATGGCATGCATTACACTTTAGCCCATATAGGTTATCTTCGTTCTTTGATCAAACAAACTTAGCTGGTCTTATATAGTTAAAATTTCAACAAAATGCTTTCATTGGAACGATGATACTACAAAATATTTGTTTTAAATTTATTATTATTTTATCAAACTTTACAACGATGTTCGTTTTCTATGCTATAAAAATTAATCCGAAATATGGTGTATCGCCCAACTGTTACAAAGTCATACATGCTCAAGGTTCTAGGTCCCAGGGGTAGTTAGGACTTCGGGAGGGGTACACCTTTGGCCTTCCACTGCAGGGCTAGCCGGATGGCGGTTCAAGGGACCATCATGAAGTCTTGGCATTTACCTACACTCCTGAAGGGTTCCGTCTTTTATAATTTAGGTTAAATTTTAAATCCGATGCATTATATTTATTGTTTTTCAAGGCAATACATTTTGAAACGACTAATTTTCCACTTGAGTAACAAGTTACTTCACATGGGGACGTATAGGTTCACACGTATAGGGTCTTTCATAAGTAGCATGCAAAATTCCAACTCTACATGCTAAGTGGTTTGAAAAATTGTCAGGGTTGGTTCTTATTACTTGCGCTTTTCCAAGATCTGTAAAGTTACCATAACTTCTGGTAGAGATATTAGCTTAGGCCGCCACAGGAGACCTAAATGGTATCTTGTAGTAACAGATAGACGTAGCATTTATTACACTGCTCTAATGCAAATTCAGTTAAAGAAATATATATAAGTTTCAGATTGAACCTAAATCACGATGTGGCTGTAGTTTGACATTGGACAACTGGTTAGCCATTATTTTTCCGTTGCGTTTGCTCCCGTGGCTCCATTAATTATGGCTGTTGCAGGGTATTTTTCTCCTGAAAAAAGTCTTACTGAAAAGGCGGGGTTTTTCTACACTTGACAACGGGTTAGCCATTATTTTTCCGTCGCGTTTGCTCCCGTGGCTCCATTAATTATGGCTGTCGCAGGGTACTTTTCTCCTGAAAAAAGTCTTACTGAAAAGGCGGGGTTTTTCTACACTTGACAACGGGTTAGCCATTATTTTTCCGTTGCGTTTGCTCCCGTGGCTTCATTAATTATGGCTGTTGCAGGGTACTTTTCTCCTGAAAAAAGTCTTACTGAAAAGGCGGGGTTTTTCTACACTTGACAACGGGTTAGCCATTATTTTTCCGTTGCTTTTGCTCCCGTGGCTTCATTAATTATGGCTGTTGCAGGGTACTTTTCTCCTGAAAAAAGTCTTACTGAAAAGGCGGGGTTTTTCTACACTTGACAACGGGTTAGCCATTATTTTTCCGTTGCGTTTGCTCCCGTGGCTCCATTAATTATGGCTGTTGCAGGGTACTTTTCTCCTGAAAAAAGTCTTACTGAAAAGGCGGGGTTTTTCTACACTTGACAACGGGTTAGCCATTATTTTTCCGTTGCTTTTGCTCCCGTGGCTTCATTAATTATGGCTGTTGCAGGGTACTTTGCTCCTGAAAAAAGTCTTACTGAAAAGGCGGGGTTTTTTTACACTTGACAACACTTGACAACACTTGACAACGGGTTAGTCATTATTTTTCCGTTGCTTTTGCTCCCGTGGCTTCATTAATTATGGCTGTTGCAGGGTACTTTTCTCCTGAAAAAAGTCTTACTGAAAAGGCGGGGTTTTTCTACACTTGACAACGGGTTAGCCATTATTTTTCCGTCGCGTTTGCTCCCGTGGGTACATTTTTGATGGCTGTAGCTGGGTACTTTTCTCCTGAAAAAAGTCTTACTGAAAAGGCGGGGTTTTTCTACACTTGACAACGGGTTAGCCATTATTTTTCCGTTGCTTTTGCTCCCGTGGCTACATTAATTATGGCTGTTGCAGGGTACTTTTATCCTGAAAAAAGTCTTACTGAAAAGGCGGGGTTTTTCGACACTTGACAACGGGTTAGCCATTATTTTTCCGTTGCGTTTGCTCCCGTGGCTCTATTAATTATGGCTGTTGTAGTGTACTTTTCTCCTGAAAAAAGTCTTACTGAAAAGGCGGGGTTTTTCTACACTTGACAACGGGTTAGCCATTATTTCATTGCGTTTTCCTTCCCATAGCTACTATTAATTATCCCTTTTGTCGTGTACTTTTTTTTTTTTCTCCTGAAAAAAGTCTTACTGAAAAGGCGGGGTTTTTCTACACTTGACAACGGGTTAGCCATTATTTTTCCGTTGCATTTGCTCCCGTGGCTCCATTAATTATGGCTGTTACAGGGTACTTTTCTCCTGAAAAAAGTCTTACTGAAAAGGCGGGGTTTTTCTACACTTGACAACGGGTTAGTCATTATTTTTCCGTTTCTTTTGCTCCTGTGGCTCCATCAATGACGGCTGTCGCAGGGTACTTTTCTCCTGAAAAAAGTCTTAATGAAATGGTGTGGGTTTTTTTCTCAAAAAATGAAACATTCAGAGAAATCAAATACTTACCAGTCATTTGATGTTATACCTTTGTAGCACTGTTTGGCAATTTGGTTAGTTCCACTATAGCTTTAACTTCAAATTATCAGCTTAGCAATTTTAAATGGCTGTTTTTAATATTGAATTTATACTGGGGCACAGCAGGGGTGGGGTGGGGGGAGAGAATTATATGCTTCCGTAAGCCTCTCCAATTTTCCGGTGCCCCCTCTCCCCTCTTTTTGAGTGGCGTCATGCTTCCAACAGAAATGGTAATAGCAAAACCATATTTGGACCGTTTAGCACCTTGCGTCTCTGCCTTGAACATATGTAGTTAAACAAAGCCATGTCAACTTTAGGGGCCGAAGCATAATGCATCCTATGCCGCTTTCGATATACTAATCCTAAGCCTTAGTCTTATATGAAGATATGATTCGTATTAGCCTAAGCTAAGGTACTTATATGAGCCATTTACTAATACTAAGTCCCGAACCCCCCGCTCTAAGCTGTTCTTTTTTCTAACATTTCATTAGCTTTGGCCCCTGGGAGTTGAGCATATGGCCAAAAGACCAGATGGTGGTGCCAGATTCTGACGGCGCGGTAGGCCACTTAAAAGTTGGGGCTATCGAAAAATTGAGGATGCCTCCTTTTCCTGAATAGTTGGAGGTTCACCGCCCTCCCCAACAGACTGCGTCCCTGCAATTATAATAAAAAATATTTTATTAAATACAATTGTTTAATAAAGCAATATAAAAGGTGATGTTTGTAGCTATGTAATTTTTCAATTAACTAAAATTACATTGCTGCAATGCAAATATTAGAAGCTTTTTAGTTTCTATAAAAACCAATCGCCATTGTTTCACAGAAACTTCATTATATTACTAAACAATAAATAATTGAAATATTTATTTTAAATCAAACTTTATGTACCTGAACGAGATTAATCTATCGAGAAAATTATTTCATCTACGAACTATGACCCAGTTTTGAATTGTGTGGACAGTAGCAAAGAGCGTTGCAAGATTTACGGATAATATACCTACTTTTTAAACAATATCATTAAACCAATTTACTAGTTATTTGTCTCAAAATGTTCGAATTGAATGGTGGAGTAATGCCTAGTTAGACTCGCGGACTTTGAAAATTCCCATGGAACTAGGATATTTTTTCCCTGGTGTGAGTGAAACCCTATAAGCGCTGGTTCAAGGGCGCAGCACGCTGCTCCTTACATTTGAGCAATA
>JASANE010010916.1:0-70404 GCA_030248225.1 Trileptium ribeirensis
GTTCTTCGTTCAGCATATACCTAGGAGGATAATGGATTGTTGCAAATTTTTATTTGACGTGTAAAAGAGTCTTATTATGAATTCCAGGTTGCGTTTGAATTGTTGAAATATTGTATGCTCAAAATTTCACAAAACCGAACACGATTTGGAAATTGTGTGATTTTAGCCATGCGGAGTTCGGAAGCATTTTATGACATAATACTTGGTAGAGGCGTCGTTGGACACATTTTAATCTTGGCTAGACGTTTTACTCTAGACAAGTCCATCGACAAACAGAACCAGTTACACTTTTGCCTCTCAGGGTTACCTTGGCCTAGTATTATATTCGTTACATAATAGAAACGAAATCTTGCTAATGAAGCTAATTTTCAAACAATTGCTGAAGTAGAAGTAATAGAAAAAAATGGGGTTAAGGTTCAGATGATTAATAACGTGCCAATTTGTTCGGTACTAACGGGGCTAACGGGGCTCACGTGGCTAACGGGGCTAACCAATGGGTACTAACGGGGCTCATCAGTATTATTAATCGTTATGATATATTCACTGGAACAACAATTGAAGGAACATAGATGGGGTGTTAGCAATCGACACACCGACATTTTTTGATGGAAATCCATTAATCATGGAAATATACCTTATCACGTTCACTTAAATTTATATTCTATTGTTTCACCTGCTTTTAATCACAGATATCTGTCTATTCCACTGCATAATTTTAAAAAGTAATATTTATGGATTATTGCAGTTTTCATAATTTAACCTGAGTTGATCAATTTTGTTTGCTAATTTCGATGTATAAAATTGTATCTTAAATAAACGTCTTCGAATATTTTCTTCTATATGATTCAATATATCTCCTTTCATCAGAAATAAGTCCTCTACGTATTCTTTTCCAACGCCACACTCCACGAATTCTGATATATTGCTTGCTAATAATCTCTTTTCCATTTTATTAAAGTACGCATACCATACATATTCAGCTAACTGGTTGTTGCATATTGCTGTTGCTTCAGTGTGTCGAATGCTAACACCCATCTTTTGCAGAAGACGCACTGTTTGACGTCTCTTCAATTGTTGTTCCAGTGAATATATCATCACGATTAATAATACTGATGAGCCGCGTTAGTACCCCATATTTCATCGCTCCTCATTTCAGTATTAACCCCGACGCTCGATGTTGATTTAGGTACTGCCCGTGTTGTGAAGCTGCGCAAAAATCATAAATAATTTCATCGTAATCTGTTAGCTTTGTTAGTGATAAAAATGAACGTGCCTATGTACAAATGTAATGTTTTAAATCAGAAACGACGAGACTACACTACTATTCATTATATAATTATAAAGTAGAAGATTTAACATACTTATTTTTAGATCTATATTGGTAACGGTTATTAGTGTTTAATACCATGACCAAAGATGTAGGAGCCACTAACAAAGTTAAACGATTACGATGCAATTATTTACATTTTTGAACAGTTTCACAGCACGGGCAATACCTAAATCAACATCGAGGCTTGGGGTTAATACTGAAATACTAAGCAACTAAATATTGGGTACTAACGGGGCTCATCAGTATTATTAATCGTGATGATATATATTCACTGGAACAACAATTGAAGAGGCGTCAAACAGTGCGTCTTCTGCAAGAGATGGGTGTTAGCATTCGACACGCTGAAGCAACAGCAATATGCAACAACCAGTTAGCTGAACATTTATGGCATTAGTGCTTTAACAAAATGAAAGCAAGATTATTAGCAAGCAACATATCATCAGAATTCGTGGAGTGTGGCGTTGGACAAGAATACGTAGAGGGCTTATTTCCGATGAAAGGGATATATTGAATCATATCGAGGAATATGCGAATATGCGAATACGTGTATTTAAGATATAATTTCATACATCGAAATGAGCAAATAAAATTGATTAATTCTGGACTTAATTATAAATACTGCTATAACCCAAAAATATTATTTTTCTAAAATTGTGTTGTATGAGTGAATAACACGTTATGAAACCAAAGAATACAAATTTAAATGAACGTGATAAATAGGAATATTTACATCAACATCAGGTGATTTATAGACTCCCATCAAAAAAGTGACAATTTTTCTCTAAAAATTTGACTGGTCATTAGTCATCTGAGCCAAAATTAACATTTTCTTCTACTAGTAGCTGTTTGCAAATATTGAATTCCTATCGTAGTAAGGGAGGCTTATTGGCATTAATCCGGCCGGACCAGGTAGCCTTGAGGGGCGTTGTTAGCCGATCGTTGCCGAACACTAATAAGGATCACATCCGAAATTATTACGTATATAATTTAACACTGTATGAGATCAAACAAACCAAAAAGCTCGAATTTTTTAGTTTTCCGATTAGGCGACATGTTTTACTAAGACAAGCTAAGTTTTACTACAAAAGCATTAATTTACGTTTATGTAATATTTAACTGTGTTCTGTGGACAATCATTTTCTTTCTGATTTTGTTTAAGCACGGTGGATTTTAAGCAAGGCTTTCCATGCTGCATTTTGCTTCATTTGAGGTTTCACAAAATAGGATTTAACACAATATAAGTCATCAATTTGATAACCTATATTAAACGTTGCTTACTCTCTGCGCAGACAATATTGGTCTCACAATGGATTTTTTACATCAGCGATCTGTCAAATGTTTGTATTAACTATTAATTATATTTTCGACCTGATCTGATATATTCTAATTAGCTAAGTACCTATCTGACACACGATTTCAAATCTTTACTAAAAAAACAAAAAATACATTCCTTTGACATTGTAGCTTGATTATCAATATATATAATAATCAGTAAAATAATTATAGCCTTTGCTTATTCTTAGAACCGTTGACATTACGATAATAACCATGTATTAGTATTATTTTATAGCAATATATCGACCGGCAAATAATTATTGCATCGAGCAATTATTATGGTTAGATTGTAACGGTGCCGCGAACCTCTTATATAGACTTCATTTGTGAATTTGGCATTAATTCAAGAACTTATTTCTGTTCCACGTACCATATTACTTTTGTTAAAATTTGTTTTTGCTGAGTGGTATATTCATTTGGCACAAATGTATAAAATCAGAATTTCAAAATAAGCCATGCATCAAAATGGATATATATCAATAATCTGGTTATAATTGTTAGTCTCCCGCGTTGTCACTTAATCGGCCTTCAGAAAAGGCAACCTACTTAAGCTGCGATACCAGGTGTTCGATGCGTTAAAATTCGCCCAAAATTGGGTCTTAAAATGTTATGTAACGAGATACTTGGGCTTCGCAACCTATACCTGCAGGAACTGCACATCCCTACAATTTATATTGCTCCCATATGGTAGGCTCAGTGCAGAATAGAGTTGCCATCGTCTGGTCCTAGGGTTCAAGCGTAGAACCCCCGTGGTAAATAGTTCACAAATGTTTTATTATGAGCCTCATTATGTTTTATTATGAGCCTCATAGTTCAGTAATGTTTTATTATGAGCCCCATTATGTTTTATTATGAGCCCCATAGTTCAGTAATTTTGTCAAAGCGATTTGATTGTGTCTCAAAAATATCGGTGGTGTAAGAAAAGTTCTCCATAGTGATTAAATGTGAACACAGGAAGTCCTTATTGCTAATGGAGGTATAAATATGGAACAACAAGTAATCAGCATCTATTTTAGACTTCATAGACATTTTGCGCAATAGTTTCCAATCGTCTATAAAACAATCTGGTGGTGTATTTTGCTACTTCCCTGCTCTTAATATAATACTTGCGTCACATACGGGTAATACCTACTCTTCAATTCTTGTCCTAAACTGAATGAAATTTAGGCTTTGTTTAAAATAACAGAGGGATCTAGCGTTAACAACGTCAGACGGTAATGTGTTCCACCACTGAATGATTCTGTTAGAGAAAAATACAATCCAGCATGCTGCGTTGAATCTATATTCAAATTATGACCGTTAGTAGAAGTACAACCATGAAGAGTGAAATATCAGTCGTGTGTTACTTATATTACCCATACCATGAAAATTTTTAGAAACCATTATTAAATCTTTGTGTATGGGTAACGTCTCAAGATACCGAAAACCAAGGTACCGAAGTCGGTAGGATTAAGACAAATTCCACGTATCATGTACACGATGAGTAAAATAATGTTGACCTCGTTCCAGTAGATCCATATCACGGCATGATAATTGGACCGCATCTCAGAACGAATGGTATAAAACGTTTAATTAGATATTTTGGATTTCATGACAAAAAATAATATCAAATTAACTTTTTTAAATCGGCTTTAGCAAGATTACAACAGTGAAGCGAAAATTTCATGTTCGGAGTAATAGTTATTACCAAATCACGAATAGAACGAACCCGAGGATTAAAAAAAAATTTAAAAGAAATAATTTAGGCATATGTTGTTACCCTAAAGGTACAAAGCGCTACATTTTTGAAAAGCAGTTCGTAGTTGCTTAGATTCAGCCAACTAAAATCATTCTGAGTGGCAGTCGTGCTAACATTATCAAAATATGAACTATAAAACTTAGGGTTATTAGCAGAGCACTTTCAATAAGATTATTAACATTCAGATCTAGACCAATAATAAATACCAAGAACAACATAGTGCCGAGACAGTGCACTGAGGGACACCAAGTGTAACATTAGCTCTGCTAGACGTTACGTTTGCAATAGCAACAAACTGGTTTCTATCATAAAGATAATCGTTATGGCAATATAGCATTTTACCAGTAACACCAAAATTTGTAATTTATGGATAAGTTTTTCGTACGAAACTGGTTTGAATGCTTTGGAAAAAAATATATAAATAATATCTACCAATGTTTTGTTATCTATGGCTGATATCCAATCATTCAATGCTTCAAGGAGCTGCGTAATGGTGGATCTATTTGCACGAAAACCATGTTGGCTACTAGATAAAGTTTCGTTGTTTTCTGAAAACATTACTGATTTATAGCACACTATTGATTCCATAACTTTGAAACAAGTTTATATTAAACTGAGCGGGCGATAGTTTTAAATGCAGCATTTAGAAGCTTTTTATGAACAGGAATAATCTTAGCGATATTACAATCGTGAGGCAACACGCATTGATTGAAAGACATTTTAAAAAGTGATGGTAGCAAGTTCAGAAAGAAGTATATGTGGAATTAATACAATCAGCACCAGCTGTCATGTTTGTGCCAATTGAGGTCAAGTATTGACACACTGTCTCACAGTCAAAAACACGGTTATCAAGGACATTACCAGTATACCAGACATGATCAACGTCGGGTCCATCATCAGGAATGAAAACAAGGGAAAAACACACTGAAAGCTTCAGCTTTTTCAGAATCACATAAGAGAAGCCAGGGTTAACTGGCCCAATATAAAAATGATTTCATTTTGATTTGCGACATTCCCTAGCAGCTGATAGCCACGCCAGATGCATGGTAGGGGACTGATTTTTTTCGCCAATTAAGTTGCAGCCTACGTTTGCTTGCAGTGAAGTATTTTCGTGCTGGCCGACATGGCCGTAATGTTTTTGGGGTTTCACACACAAGACGAAACAAACCTATTCAAACAATTTAGCAAAGCACCTTTTACAATATTCCTGGCTTCACTAGCATCAGACCAAATATTAACCAATATATACTAACTAATCAAGCTGTAAATAGGTAAAAATTCTGCCATAATCAGCTTTGCCAAAATTGTAACATTTTAAACCAATGTTACATGGATTCAATTTACAGACGGAAAATGTACGAAGCATAAACTGTATTATAAAACCATCCAAAGTGCAAAAATTCTGAATGTGTTGTAATATTGAATACAAAGTCAGGTGAATTAGTTAAAACGGGATTAACACTGACGCCTGGAGAATCATGGGTGGAAACTGAAATAACTTGACCAAAACTATATTTACAAAATTCAGAGACACAGAAACAATTATTGCCACACACATTTATACTAATGCCAACTGGATTAGAATTGGGATAGTTAAGGTCACCAAGTACTATAGGGAATATCAGCAGGAAACATGCTTGAATATAGAACTAAGTAATGCTTCGTTCAGACTCTGATCATTTAGGCTTAGAGTAGGTTCGCAAAGTTGGTTCGATAACTTGGTGAATATATACACTAGCTCCATTCGTTACCGTGGATATTGACTTTGAAACTGTCATGAACTGTGTACTAAAGTTTCGCAGGCAAAAGTAATGTTGAAATATTTTGAATAGTCACACTTTGTTTGTCATCGTTTATTGTTCCTAAATTTGGATCGAAACTATGATTCTACGAAAGCAGACGCAGCATGGCTTATTATTTTGCTTGACCGAATATTTTGATGAAATGAGCTTTATGACTGTTCCTCGCGGTAACTTATTTCCGTAAGCTATTTATATAAATGTATTGTGAACACGAACTCTAGTAAAAATTGTCATCAATCTCTTCAACAGATATTACCCAAATGTCTATACATTCGAAATAAAAGATTTGCTCGCTAGTTTCGCTTTAGAAAATTGCGCAATACAACTTCATGTTTTGAAAGTGAGCTCTTTATTAGTACCCAAATTAGTTTTATATTAACATAATACATGGCACTATATATAAATATAGTGACGCCGATTCGTTAACGCATGATGCAAACCTCATTACACTTACTCTCCAGTTACCAGTATACGTTTGGTTAATTTGTTGCTGCTGTTGTTGTAAAAATATTAAATGATACATTATCTATTATAAATACAGTGAATTACATGGCCAAGATTATACCCACTGCGGTAGTGTACATGCCCCAACAAATTACGCCAGATTAGGCGCATCAGCACATCATGTCAAGTCGACCATAATATGATTCAAAAGTTTTCCCCTTGAAAGATCGTATAATGTGTTGTCTCTTTAAGCTTAAGGCTAAGCCTAAGCGTAAGGCTAAATTTAAGGCTACGTTTAAGCCTATGCTTAAGAAATATTAAGCTTAGGCTTAGGCTGAGCTCACATTTAAATTTTAGATATTTATCATACAAGGCTCATAAAGTTTCAGGTTTCAGTAGATGAAAAACTTGACATGATCCACAATATCGGCTATCTTGGATCTTTTTGGCATAAAAGTGGTCAAATTAGTTTGTTAATAATTTTGCAGCTGTCCAACTTCACATGCATGTGAAAGATTTATGGTTCGCTTTTTCGCAAAATTAACAATCTATATTCAAAATCCATGAGATAAATTTGTTTTGGGTCCCGCAGATTGCCTTTGTCCTTCGTTTGTTCAACAAAACAATCACCAATTCCGCAACTGATGTCGGATATTCGCTATTTTTCTAATGAAACTGTTCAACACTTATAATTACTTCATTAACGCTTCGTTCAGCTTTAGCGTTTTCTTCGGTATCTGTAAGACACTGAGACTGTTTATATATGAGTATTTATGTATATGTATATATAATTATTGTAATTTGAGCCTCTGGTACATTCGTGCGCTATTTCTTATGTGCGGAAAAATTACAGTCTTCTTCAACCTAAAACAAGTCATTAATAGGTTTGTAATCTGAGATACTTCGTTGTCAAGCAAAAGTTGCGTCTTTTGATATAAAATTGTTGTATAACAACAACTTCAACCACAAGTGTGGCTTATAGAGATAGTGGAGGGTTAATGTTAAATAAATACTGTACTGCTTTCGGCGTCTAATAATTACTCTGGCCCTGAGTTCGTGGCCTAAAGCCTAAACTAAAAAATTCAGTCTTTGCAAAACTGGCACTCGCGAGGAACAAATTATATACATCCGCGTACGATGGTTTGGTTTGGATTATTGTTTAGCCCGAGATTTACTTAGCCCTTTAAAGCCTGCAGCTGCAAGAGCATTGCAAACCAATTGCGTGCCGAAGCGTTGTATATACTCACTAAATTCACCTAGTACTGTACTTTTGTATGCGTGTTGTTGTTCGCTCGTTTTGTGGGAAGTGTCTGATTTGCACTTTTTGGGTTCGATTATTTGTCGTGAACTATAATTATTTATCGGTGCACGAAATTCAAATTATTTCTGTACTTTAATGGTTAAAGTTTAAAAATTTTTAGAAAGCTAAAATCGTGTTAAAAATTATTTAAAGGAACTACACGGTTTAAGCAAAAACCCGCTTCGGAAAAGGAACATTAATTTACGAACTTCGTTGACAGACCTACTACAGCCGTATTTTGAACGCTCCGGAACCTTTTGGACATTGGCAAATATAGGTAAAATTCAGTGGGAATTGGCAATCAACATGGGAAAATTGGCAAAAATTAAGAAATATTTTGAGTCTCACAAAAAATTTCGAAAATTTATTTCCTCTGGCTTCCCCCAACGGCCGGAACACCCGCCACCCCTTTGGGACTTGGCACCTTGAGCATATAAGCTTAAAAATAGCGATAGGTTTGCACAGACTATGTCATCGTTGCAACATCTTTGAATTTTGACTGTACTTCAGCGTCAATATCATTTTCTCGTCGGTAAGTCCGCGGAAGTTACTTTTCGAATATTAAAGCTTACCATGGAGCTGATTCTTCTTTCTCTATTTCGCTATAAGTTAACCTGAACCAATGAATTCGTATAACTGTTGTCGTCTCAACAGAACCAACCTTCAAGCTGCTTAGTTTCGTACACAAGCATTTCCCTATTACCTATTACTATTATTATTAGTACATGAATTCTAACAATACAATTAGCACAATTAGAGCATCACGTCGCATTAATATAATTCCGTCGGCGAATTCTCAACTACTGTGAGAAATACTGTTTATTATATGTTAAAAAGCAAAGAATTTCAATTCGAAATTGCGAATCCTAGCTATGTAATAAAAACCACAGGAGTAAAAGCCACAAGATATAATTCAAAAACGAAAACTGGAAATTCGTTTGGACCATCGGCGTCGCTTCTGGATCTCGAAAATAGCCATAAGTAGTAGAAGACAGAATTAGGGTGCCATATCGCTGTTACAAAATAGTATGGGCTATCCTTTTTTCTATAAAGCTGTGGACCTGATATAATATTGGCGTATTTTCTTCATTTTACTGCACCAAAACCTCAACCGAAACCGGAAAAAATACCTTGACCATCACTGTTGTATAATTATATATATTCAAGGTTTATTATTAAAATAATAGGCGGAAAATTAAGTTGGAGCCTTTTTGTGTTTGAATTTTTAGAATCGATTGATTGAACTTTTGTGTTCATTGAGAAGAACTGCTTGATGTGTTAATTCATGCCAAGTCCCTATTAGTTAGTTGCGTTTGTAAAAGCTCTATCCACTAGATGTCGAGCCAGTTGGCTATAGAACACTTTTGTTTCCTACCACAACCGAAACGAAAATAATTTATTGAAAAAATTCTAAAACTATATCACACATCTACTGTGTGCTTGAAAAGTGTATTATCATTATAGTGGTCGTGAAGTGCCGTGGTTAGAGCCCGGGTCTCAACTTCAAGAGGTCGCTTGTTCACGAGCTCTTTATTGCACATAGTCTTCTTGGGTGAACACCTGTAAAATATGTACGAGCTTGCTCGGAAGCTAACCAAAATTTACGTGTCGGAAATGGCATCTGTTCAGCCCTTATGTTTCGCAAGTGTGGCTGGAATTGCCATGAAACGGCAGATTATAACTCGTACTCTAAATGCAACCTGGAGACCTTTAGTACCTTAAACATTAATTATGATTATAAAAAATTTAGTTCTTTAAAAGTCTACGTATTTTGGACGACATAATAATGACAAAATGCAACAGAAGAATATTATTAAACTTGTATTATTTGCATACATGGTCTAGATCCGATGTCCCAGGGGGATAGCGCGTGGATCAGGCGGGTCAGGTCTGAGCTTCAGGGAATAATTCCCCTCTCCCCTATGAGCATGCATAATAATGTACCTATAACACATGCTGCAAAAAACTATCTTGACTGAATAATAGCGTATCTAAAAGTTCCGGGGACCACCAAAATTGTAGAGATGTTTCTATTACAAACATGAATTTTCTAACATTATTGGTATATTACATGCTTCGAGTTTCTTTAACAAATTTACAATTAAATGGTTGCGCCTTTTTCGACCACGTTCCATGACCGTAAGTAAACTACAGAAAGTCCATCCAATGCCACTCAAAGCTTTCCAGCACTTAATCCCAGTGGCGAGCAACCCCGTGGAAACGCTACTACTACTTTTATAATGTTATAGCAGAGGTGTCGACTGCCAGTCGGCTTAGAGGGTAGATGGTGGCCGAGTTAAGGGAGGTTTTAGGGGAGGTGGCGAGAGGTAGTTTGAGGTGTAAATGTTTTACATTTTCAGCAACTAAAAAATTTTCCCAATTTTGCTAAAATTTTCACTAATTTTCCGCGAATGCGCGATAAATTTATTTTATTAATTTCTCCTACTTTGTGACAATTCTACCCCAATTTTTCCAGTTTTCATCCTATTTTTGCATATTTTAGCTAAATCTAACCTGGGAAATGGTTGTGCGGAGCCTTCAGAACTCGGGGTAGATTTGGCTTGAGGTGGTTCGATTCTTAGGGAGGGTACCCTCACCTCCTCCTATCGACAAATATGCGATATCGATATATTATCTCTTGCAGCATTTTCCCGTGTAATGAAATGCTCACGCGTACTTTGACTACGTTCCATAAAAGTAAGTGAACTGTAGAAAGCCCATCCAAGGCCAGGCAAAGCTATCCACCATGTAATCCAGTGCCCACAAATATCGTAGATACGTTCCTAAAACGAACATGTACTTTATAATATAGGTGTTTAAGCTTGTTCCAGTAGTTTTTAGTATGCCTTAAAATGCTTACACTTTTGTCGATCATGTGCTGTACCGTAAGCGAGCTAAGCTATAGAAAGTTCACCTAATGTCACTCAAAGCCACTTAATTAGTTAGATTGATTTCAGTTTTTATCTTTCTAAGAAATCATCTTTTCCAAACAATTTATATATGTGTTGTGTCTAGTTTTTTCAGCAATAAAATATCTCAAGAACAGAATAGAAGCTGAAATGGTTTCGGTAATTTGATCGTGTTGATACCGGATCGCTCTCGCCGATAGACAGCCTTTTTACTGTGCTTTTTTTTAAAAAATACAGCCTTGCGAGGTTTTAAATTAACTATTAAAAGCGAAATTACGCGCTTGTGAACAGTCATATAGCTTGTTCGTTCGCCGTTCCATTCTGTTTCGCTGGGACTTAGCTACAGATTTTTTGGTTTTGTTTAGCGATTTACGTCATCGAAAAGGCCGCCATGATATAGCTGTAGTGGTTTCGGTTTATGCAATTTGAGTGCGTTTTTTTTTAATTTTCAGTATGCCTATTAAACATTAAAATGTCATTTATATTGCGACAGTTGTCAATATTTAACGAAGCGGAGTCATGTGGACTTATCCATACCCAAAAAATTACGTTTGGTATTAAATTTTGTTACATTAAACTGTACTTATGTTTGCACATGTACAGATTGTTTTGGTGCTTGCAGCATAAAAGTAAAGAATATAGTTGTTCATTTCTTGAAGCAATAAGTTCCAATAATATCAAATTAAACGCATAATCAAGAGTTTGTTTCAAGAAATCTCAAGCAAGGTTATAACATGAAAGTCTATGTTTACAGATTACAAGTTCTAGAAATATTTCACAGAAAAGTAACAGTAAAGAAATTACCGGTGAGGGCGTATTTACTTAAACATCACAACAGCCCAACAATAACGATACTTTTTCTGAATGCACTTCGTAAACGCTTATGCTAGGATACTTTCTTCATCGCTGAAAAAGCAAACATCCAATCTGTTTCCAAACCTCAGGAGTTGCAATAATATTTAGGCATATGTATCGAAGGGCTGTGGGCTTCGATACATAAAGTAACAGTAAATAAATTACCGATGGTACATAAAAGAAGTAAACAGATACATAAAGTAACAGATTCGTACAGATACATAAAGTAACAGTAAACAAATTACCTATGGGGGCATATTTACTTCAACATCACAACAGCCCAAGAATAACGATAATTTTCTGAATGCACTTCGTAAACGCTTATGCTAGGATAATTACTTCATCGCTGAAAAAGCAAACATCCAATCTGTTTCCAAACCTCAGGAGTTGCAATAATATTTAGGCATATGTATCGAAGGGCTGTGGGCTTGGAGGTAGATGTTCTCGGGGATGTCCTTGGAGGATGGTAGTTTTGGGGAAGTAGTAAATTTCTGAAATTTCTTGGAACTCAATTTCCCCCAACTTTTGCCAATTTTTGCGAAATTTTTCTTAATTTCTAACGTTTTCTATCAATTTTACCTTAAATTGTTTGCCACATTACACCCTATTTTTGACAGTTCCGGCTGAAATATGCTAAAATATGCCGGTACATGTGGCTTTGGAGCCCGACCGTTAGTGGGGAACCCCTATGCTTTTTTCCTATCAACACCTATCTATTTAGCAAATTGTATGCTTTAATGTTAAAAACACTAGCTAAATTACTAATTTAAATATAAAGAAACATAAAAATCCTGGTCTACATTTTGCATCTTTTTAGTGTGTATCTAAGCACTATCTGTGAATGCTTCATGATAGATAAAACACGAAGATTTATGGGTTATTGAGTCCTCGGTACATTGTCCGTTAATCTATCTACATGGAAATAGAAAATATAAAATAAAAAATATTAACAACAGTTGTAAAATTCAAAGGCAGATTGCCGGATTTACGTTTTTTGTTTTTTATAGACGACTCAAACTTTCGCAATACTATGTCGCATACAATGTAGTACATACAAAATTTCTTGGTTACTCATTAGAAGAAATATGGTCGATAAGAGTGATATTTCGGACCAAAATCTTTAAAATTTTATTCTTGTCATATGTAACTACGTAACAGGGTAATCAATTTTTGGACTACTTTCGCTTTGCATGTGAATTTACGGGATGCACCTAGATTTTAGGGTTATTAGTGTATCCTGGAAATGTAAGTCCAAGCAATGAAAAAACACTATCAATCAACATATTTAGAAAAACTCTATCGATTTTGAATTTGTCGCCTAGAACCAACATCTAGTCCAATCCAATCTAACTTATATAATATTTTCATGGAACTTATCCGATGTAGGACTGCTATGATAATGACACCGTCCGAAGAATTTAATCTGCTGTCATAACGGTCCCAGCAAAGCGCAGCCTAAAGAATTAAGTATGAATTGCTGCAATTTCATATGTCAACCCAACCCAACGCAACTAGATTGGTGTTTGTGTTAATCGTTTCGAGTTGACTGTATTACTTTTAGATATTGTTGATCTTTCATCTAGTAGATATTGCAAAAACGCCATTTATGTATCAATTATATGTGCGTCATTTGCTTAGTTGTATGGAATATACGTGTTGTTTGTGGTATTACAATGTAGCTAATGATCCAGCATTTGAATGATGTACCATAAAACATAACATATAACGCAAATGCCGCATTGAACGCCAAGATTAATCATTGCACCATCGATCACATTCTAAGTTACAGTAAGCTTAGATTGGTAGTTGCATATTTTATACTTATGATGTTACCTATATGAAATAGAGAATACATAAGTTAGTGAATTATAATTTTTATCAATAATTGTTACGACTAACGGTCGGTATACTCAAAAGTGTACAACATACTTTATAGAAACACAGTTGTAGAGAAATAGCAATTAGACAAATCAATTAATCAAGCTGGTATTAGTGCCCTTGCGATAAACATGGAGAAGCTTTATAATAAGTGAGAGTCGAGCCGTCTTTAATGAATGCTGTCGTCATCAGTTTCATGATCTGCAACAATGTGGTACTGAGGAATATTCCACAGCATAAAAATCATGATTTATTCAAATATTCTGGATTTTACTGCAAATCAATTTTTATAGCAGGATTCACTTGGCTCGCACTGTGTAACTGCAAGCGAAGTGTACTATAGGTTACTTAAATAAAGAGGGAGGATTGTTCGTTATCATTAAAATAGCGCTAGATTGCTCTCATGACGTCAATACCTCCAAGTACGTAGTTAGTTAATATTACATAACATGTAGTTAACCGCAACATCAAAGGAGTACGCACGATATAACGACAGTACTCTACTCAACTTTAAATCTAAGCTTTCGTATCGTTAGCTCGAAAATGGATGGGGATTTGGTTTTCACAGGGACCTCACCACGGGGAGACACTGGGTGCTGCCAATCCACCCAGTTTGATATTTGATATTGGTGCCCTCACCCAGTTTACAAGTGCAACGAATTTTTTTCAGCATCCTATCGTCAGAATACTATGTTGAGTTGACTACGCATTTAAAAGATTTAGTTTAGCTCGACTTTGCGAGATTTCCGATAACATCTGGTTTATTCTATCATTTGGAGCAGTTTAGCCTAGCTAAACCTTTCAGCTAAGATTTTTAATACCAAGGGGATCTTGAATCACGGCTAGGTTTCGAATATTTTATAACCCGTCCGATTTAATGGCAAAAACTGACCTATTCATCGTTCAGATCCTAATGAACATTATCCTGCGGCAATTGCAGTTTAATTGTAAAAGCTATTATTAAGGCAGCAAACATAATTATAACTGATATACAGCTCGAGTAGTCAGCGAACAGCAAGAAGAAACAAAATTATCTCGGCTCGGTTCTTAAAAACTTTTAAAGTGTTGAGGCGTTGTTCTATTGTGGTTTTGTACACTATAATACTGTCTCTGATAGCCTTGATATTATTTCGCTGTTCCGTTTATAACATCTGAGTGTATGATTTATTTAAAAATGATTATCGAATTCGAATTCTACTGCAATGTTTTCCGTGTCATCATTAAATTTATGACGGTTCTTTATTAACACAGACTTAAGTTATTTATTACAATACTTAAACGCTTAAATTGAGGTACAACTTTCATAAATACAACATTAACCCTTTAGTTAATAAAGTTGTTCGATAACAATAAATAACGTTTGAATATGCTGTACTAACTAAGTTCGACGACTACTGCACGACTGCACGCGAGTTGTCCGGCCGATTGGCGATTACCGTTAAGGATCAGACCAATAGCTGCAAGATATCCCCATGGTTGGTAAATGTGACTTGTACCCGTGCATTCGGAGGACCTCGATACCTCGCGGCAACCAATAGTTTTTCATGGATACTCGAAATGTATATTAATTCAGGAAATAAGGGGTTAAAGCAAATTATTAAAATGGTGATATGCTAATTTGGCCTATGTTTGGCCGATCTTGTGTTAAGCATCACGAAGTATCTAAACTGCTTGGCAAAACCTAAACCTGCCCATGTTTTGTAAATTACAAACCAGTTCTTGCAATTTTCAGCTGGCATTAACATTTTTACAATGACAAAACAAATGCAATGCTTAACAGCTTTAGACTTTGTGAACAATGGATTCTGATTTTTATAACACTTTGGTGTTTTTGCTTTATCTGATTTGACCTTATAATTAAATATATACTTTTTCATAGCTGTCAGGCTGTGACTTTGTTTTCAACTTTTATCTGACTGTGCATTGTGCCTTCTACTAGATGGATGATGTGCACTACAGTCAATCTTAGCATGCCGTTTGGTTACTACATACTAAGTTTAACATGGAAAGGTTACATCTCAAGTCCATAATAAATCAAGGATCGATTTTTTAATCCCGGAGGTTGTGGCCGAATCGGCCATAAAAGACGGCGCCAGACAAGCGATGTGGAATTAGAAATAAATACCACTCCGCCATTCGACGTTGAAAGTCTCAGACGAAATACTGGTTTAAAACTATGAAATAAATAGTAAATGATAGTATGTTGTCATATTGGCAGATATATGATAACATACAGCTTAAATATCATTAAAAAACGGTGGCAATGTTTACACATAAAACGATGTGTATGACGTGTACTGGTATGCTTAATAATATATATTTCAAATATTTCACATATTAATATTTCACGTATTATTATTTCACATGCTGGGCATAAAACATGGGTTTATTATGACCATGTATTGTGGAATAATGTGCTTATCAAATTGTCACTGTAGGGTGCGCACATATAAATTTAACACATAAATAAAGACCTGCCTCATTCCGAAGGTGACATAGTGGTTAGTGTTTATGGTGTTAACCGAAAACATTCAGGGATCAATTATTGGATTGGTACTTCATGAGTTTGGACAAAATAAAACTGAATGTGTTTTGCGATATCAGTTGTAGAAATCACACATTTAAGATTATATGAGCTTGCTTTGAATAACGCGTTTCAAATATACCTTCTTTATCATGGACTAGGAGATCCTGAGACATAACGTTTTGAGACCGACAACGAAATAAGACTCGCAAAGTTCGCAATGGCTGCATTACGAGTTGCATGTATTTCTTTTTACCTTCTTTCAAGGTGTATATTTCGCATTAGAATATATGAATTCGAATTTGTTTTGTTTCATATAGGCGTGTTTCTAGTAGTCCATGAATCCAAATGGATAAATTGAATTTGGAGATAAATGAAGCGAATTCCTACAAGTCTAGGCCATCGTTTTTTGATGTCAAAAACGTTTCCAACCTAAATATCTTTTATATATAAAATATCTTATATAATCAAATTAAGTTATAAATAAACAGCATTGCAAGTTATTTTAATAAAGTCTAAAACAAATATAGAAACAATTTCATGAGTTCATCCTAGTTAAGAATGTATTTGGTTTGTCTTAAAAGTATGTATTTTATTTCCAGGAAAGTACGATCTAGCAATAATAAAGAATTGCAAATAAAGTTATTAGTAGATGAAAAACTTTTTAAGTTTCTTTAGCGAATCTTCAAGGATCCGCCGTGAAGTCTTCTTAACAGGATTGTTCCGGTATCTGAAACGAGTGAAAGGTTTTGACTTGTAAATTCTGTTTGGTCTGCTTAACCCGGGTCCCTGAACGGCATGCACATGCCCGCCGCTGCAGGAAAAGACTGTTCGTGTCTGCAACTATACACTAATTTGTATACAATACATAAATTATAGTAATTAATCTGTGAATTAACGAGTTTAAGGCAACTGATATATTGCTGCGAATAACTAATTGTAGAAATTAGGCTGGTAACCGTTCGTAATACTCGGACTTGGTATCTGGTAAAGCGCATAGCATCCATCCACTACGCCCTGGTTTCTTTACAACTCTGCATCTGCTAACAAAAATTAACCCTTTAACGCCTGAATTTATTTGTATATCCTACAAGGGTTTACAAACTCAAGCCAGCACCAGGGATCGATCCCGGCTCGGATCAGCACCAGGCATCGAACCCGGCTAGGACTAGCATCGGAAATCTAGGAGCTATTGCTCGGTTCCGTAATGAACTTAGCAATGCAAAACAAGAATGCACGTGAAAACAGAAACTATATGACAAACTCAGTTAACACAAGACTTCATGCTTTTAGAATAATGTGGAACCATCAGAGTTCTATTTTAATGCATTGAACGGAATGCGTGAGTAAAGTTATGGTGACCCCACCAAGTATCCTGTTTTGTAATTATCTATATCGAATCGTAAAATCTTAACTGAAAAGTGGCTGAATTTCATTAACTTTTTCGCTAACCGAACGTTGGCTCAATCAAATCCAAGTGCCAGAGATTATACCTTGTGTTTGAACAGAATTTCGACATTTTTAATTTGCAGGAGTCCGGTTCTATAAATGTCTAATCATTTAAATTTGGATAACTCAGTATTTGTTAACAAATTTAATGTAAAAGCGACGTCACAAGGAGACCGGTCCTATTGATAAGCTTTTGGTGTTCACAAACAAAACGGATAATTCAAATTCGACGATTTCATTCTCAAAAATTTGGGTAATTTTACTTGAATTTTCAGGAACACAAAATAGTTAGATTTAAATCGCGAACGAAGTGTTCACGAACATTTTTGCGAAAAGCTTCATTGATCAGAAAGTGTTCCATAACAATTTTTATGCAAAATTACAACAATAAAATGGTTGGTGCGACCACCTTAAATTTACTCGAGCACAATACAATGCTCAAATATATAGTTTCATCGGCACTGGAGCTGTATACAGCAATCCGTTCAGCTAATGGTTCTTCGTCTTCTATATATATAATTATTTTGTTGGAAACGAATCTGCTTTAGAGAGATAGCAGCAACGTTTTATATGCCTTGACACCTGAAATTAAGCATTCCAAGTCAATATCTTACAGTTGCTTATATGGGTGTGGTAGCGAATATGGCATGTTCATTTATACACCGGAATATATGTTGTATTTGTCTTTGATTCACCATTTCGGTGATAAATTAAAACTTAATGCAGACGTATTTCATTACAATAAAAGTAACATTAGCCCACATGAATTAAGATACTTCAATTATGCAGAAGGTTGCATGAGTAGTCACCATAGTTTTGATATCACCATTGCCAACCACGATTAGAAACCGTGTTTTTGCATAAGCACATCCATTTCTGCCATGTTTTCGTTTTTTTAGAAAATTGTAGGTAATTAGGAAACCATTGTCGAAAAAATTTTTGTCATAAATATGGCTGATATTGAACTAAGAAGCTGTCCTAATTTCCTTCACTGTATGTTCAAAGTTGACTAATTTCGAGTTGGAGAAAGTTAAACAAAAATACCCAAATTAATTATAAGAGAGGTCATTTATTATTATCTGTTGTCAAATCCGTTTGCTTCAGATTAATATGACAAAGAAAATATTAAAAACAGTTCTTAGTTGTAATAAATATAAACGCCTGTTTTGTACTCAAAATTTAAAAAAACTAGCAAATTGCTACCAAACAATCAATGTGGGCAACAAACCAGCGTTTCGCATAAATATGTTTAACCAAAACACGTTCCCTCTTTTACTCTTCAACTTATGGCATTTTGAAACGACATACTTTTCCCTGGCATGCCTTAGGATCTTCCTGAATTTAAAAAATCCGCATAATTCCACTCATAGAAGCATAAACAGCGGAGAGCTTTAGGCCTCATTGAAAAATGTGTTATTTCGACTTGGAACTATAAATTGGATGAACCTATAATTTTAAACGTCTTTTGTTGGCCACATCTATTAATCAAACCTTTCTTTTAATTTTCGAAGTATAAATCATTTTATAATCACTGTCAACGGCTGACTTCGGATAGAATTCTACTGGTATTCTGTAGCCAGCATTTGCTTAAGTGCTAAAATTTTAAACGTCTTTTGTTAGCCACATCTATAATAATCGTACCTTTCTTTTAATTTTTGAAGTATCAATCATTTTGTAATCACTGTCAACGGCTGACTTCGGATGGAATTCTACTGGTATTCTGTAGCCAGCATTTGCTTAAGTGCTAAAATTTTAAACGTCTTTTGTTGGCCACATCTATAATAATCGTACCTTTCTTTTAATTTCTGAAGTATAAATCATTTTGTAATCACTGTCAACGGCTGACTTCGGATAGAATTCTACTGGTATTCTGTAGCCAGCATTTGCTTAAGTGCTAAAATTTTAAACGTCTTTTGTTGGCCACATCTATAATAATCGTACCTTTCTTTTAATTTCTGAAGTATAAATCATTTTATAATCACTGTTAACGGCTGACTTCGAAAGAATTATACTGGTATTCTGTAGCCAGCATTTGCTTAAGCGCTAAAAACTGTATTAACCTACCGACACGACTAGTTTGTTTGGCGACACAAGCCAAGACAAGATGTTTAGTTGGTCAATGCATACAAAAGTAGTTTTAAGTATACTATGCTTTAAATGCATAACAATATATATAATTAAAATAGATTAGAGAGCGAAGCTATCGCCTAAATCTGAGTTTAGCGATTGGATCTATAACTTTTAATAACCAATTTTTCGCGTTATTTGAGTATTTATTTTAATGTAGTCTTTAGACAATTTTGTAGAAAACAATATTACAACGCGGGAGCATCGGTGTTTTTTGCTTCATATACGAATGAAATGTACAATTTTCTTGTGAATATCAAAGATTTATAAACGGTATATACCTGTATTTTCATATTTCACGATGACCCTGCTATATTTTTTAATATTTCAGAAATAATGATGTTATTCTCGTCCAATATGACAATAACGTTTTGCCAGAGACCTTTACCGGAATAAGTTTTGTATACGTCATTTACTTTATCTATTTATGTATTTATTAGTAATACAATTGTCGCTTGTGCAGCATATTGGTATATAGTTACATTGAAATTAATTCGATGCGCCTGTTACAATATGTTTGACACTTTAGAAGAACAAAATCAGTAGAAGCACTGTTCGCTGCATTTGATCCTGGATACAAGATGACACTTAACCACAGCATTGAGCGATTGGTAGCCACTACAGGAGGTGAGTTAAAACAAAAAAGACATCATAAAAACGTGAAGCTGATGAGCTAAAAAAATTGATGATCCCGCTGTTAACGTTGGTTTATTCAGTTAGTACCGTTTTAGTTGTATATGGCTAAGGTCAACGTTATTTTTGGAATAAAACCGCAACGACACTGGGCGATACATAGACATTCACTGAAATCTAGTGCCATTTCAAACAAACAATTGAAAGGATTTACAAACAGATAATTTACGCTGATATTTGTTCAAAACTGAGCGTTTAGGACCGAAATTCTGTGGTGGGTGTGTTGCCGATGCAGTAACCATTACTAAATAATTACTATTATTATTAAATGGATTCAAACATGCCATGCGTCAATGGCAACAGCTTTTCTGCAAATATTTAAGACTTTAATGTATAAAGTGACAGATTTGACACGACATACATTGCGAACGCTTATCCAGCTTATCACACGGCGTGCGTTTGCACGTGCATTGTGCATTCTCATTCGCTATGCGAGGTTCTTGGAAAAAACTATAACTATAAAAACTGTAACTATAACTATAAGTAACTATAAGCTGCAAATTGTATACAGCCCCTAAATAGGCCTGTGTACTAAACAATTGAAAGGATTTACAAACAGATAATTTGCGCTGATATTTGCTCAAAACTGAGCGTTTAGGACCGAAATTCTGTGGTGGGTGTGTTGCCGATGCAGTAACCATTACTAAATAATTACTATTATTATTAAATGGATTCAAACATGCCATGCGTCAATGGCAACAGCTTTTCTGCAAATATTTAAGACTTTAATGTATAAAGTGACAGGTTTGACACAACATACATTGCGAACGCTTATCCAGCTTATCACACGGCGTGCGTTTGCACGTGCATTGTGCATTCTAATTCGCTATGCGAGGTTCTTGGAAAAAACTATAACTATAAAAACTATAACTATAACTATAAGTAACTATAAGCTGCAAATTGTATACAGCCCCTAAATAGGCCTGTGTACGATATTCGTAGCCAAACAACCCAGGTTCAAATTAAAATTTAATCCTAGATTGTACAAAACATACATCGTAAAAATAAAAGGGTTAGCTTATAATATACTTTAAAGCTATTTATTTGTTAGAAGAAAGAATTTAAGGGTTCTCGCAATAAACATATCAAATAATGAAGCAGGATCTCTGAAAATTTTAGCTAAATCGGGTTATCGCTACAAATTTAATGACAATATGGCCACAAGCCATGTTCCCAAACCGATATCGGTAAGTGGCTGTGTCCCCGTATGTACTTCCTTCTAAACACATTAAATATCGAAATTTTTTTTGTTTTCACGTATTTAACCGTTAGTTAGGCACCGAAATGCATTTTAGCTAAATTATTTGAATATACAATAATGATATTTGCCTAAGAATAGTTAAATGAATAGTTTTGACAATTTAGCTTGACATGTTCAAATCTTTATTCAAAATTTACACATTTTGTGTGCATAACGTAATGTGTGCCAAACTATGTATATTATATAAGTAAATTGCTGACAGCGTTGAATACGGTGTTGTGTTAGCCTTTCAGTTTAGATAGCAGAGGGTTGAAACAAATTTTTGTCGCTGTAATATTTTATATCTCCCAGGGTATATCCAACTGTAATGGCGTTGTTTGACCAAACTTAAAGCACATAACATAGTACTGCGCAAATATATATTGAATTGCTTCTTCGTATTAAATTTTACAGTATGTGCCACAGTATAAAGAGATGTAAAGGCAAAGTCGCAAAACAAATGTTGGAATATAGGAAATTTTTGATCTTCAACGAGCCATACTTCAATACCTAAAATTTTGTTGGCTGTGCGACACTGTTCTTTAACATGCTCTCTTATCATTTTGCACTCTGTATAGTACATTGCATAGGTTGATGGTGTCTATTGGTGCATTTGGTTCATTTTCTGATAAGCTGTATTATAGTGTTAGCTTCAAAATAGTATTTAGATTGTGATTTATTGAAACATTCATTCTGAAACCATTAAATAAAATAAAATGTAAAAGCGTGATGCCAATTATACCTTAAGTTTAGCCTGTATACGTTCGTGTAGAGATAATTTGCATATATTTGTAATTTACATATATTATTTCGTAAAGAGTCTGATGAAGTCTAGACAGCTTATTAAATGGTTCAACAGGTTGTGGCTGCATACGTATTAAATTCACAATCCAAGCTTGTACTGTAAAACTACTGAAGCTACATTGCTGTAAAAAAACTTTTAGGAGTGAGAAAAACTGATAAGCGTGAGTTCACTTCAACATAGTGCACATGATTTGTTACGTGAAAATCGCAAACCCAATCATGCAAAAGGTCCCGTTCAATAATCTACCAACGTTATTCACAGTTTAGATAAAAAATCAAGGACTTAATGATGTAGGACCGTTATTTGAGTAGGTGTACATCTGCCCGTTTCGTCTTCATTAAACGACAAGCTGAATAATACAATCTCTATGCTTGAATTCATTTTTATTACTGACTCTCATGGTCAGCAATATGATTTGCCGTACGTTTATGGTCTCAAACATGCGAATATGAATCGCGTTTGTAGCTTACACAGTCACTGAATAATTGCAATAATGATTCGTACAACAGTAACTAAGAAGAATTAAGAGCCCCACGTGTTTTGCAAATGTTGCCCGATTTGTCCTGGAACTATAGCAAGATGTGCCCGAGGAGATAGAGCTTTGATTTGGGAGTACCTGGTTCCTTCAGCTTTGAGGTTTCTAGATTTGGAAATTTCGAATTAAATATAAGTAGGTTTGCTTCCTTAATGACTTTAGCTAAAATTAATTGGATTATAAAAACATTTTAAGTCGTGGTTATGGTGCGCAAGCGTGGATGTATAGTTTTACTACTCCAACATTTTAGCTACGAAATAAGCGATGGTCGTACTAGTATTGTTTTGTTCTATTTGGATGAAATTTTGAAAACAAAACCACGTTTTCATAATAGTCAAACAACCAGAATCAAACCGACATTTTTAACACAAAATTAGGTTCGTCCAAACCCGTTCAGGAGCAGGCCAATTTATGTTGATCCGTTTTAAATAGACCGTTTCTGAACTAGTTTGGACGAAATGAATTTGGCATAAAATTAGCTCGAGAACGACTGATATAAAACGTCCTCTTCATGAGGAAGCTAATTTAAATTGATTCATTTTAGATCTGGAAAATTCAAAACCGATGGGCTTCCAGATCCCTAATCGGAACTGTTTTTAATTTTAACCATTTTATAGCCATTATTTTTTGTGGTTTTCCCATTGACATCTTATGAGCCCTATCACTTCAATTTTATATTTTTTTACACGATTTATGAATCCGATGCATACTCATTCTTAAACTTGACAAGACTATAATTATGCAACTAAATGTTTCCTTGCGAGTAAAAAGCAAGTTTTAGTACTGTTTGGGCACACTAACGCCATCTACCTAGTAAATCAGGAAATACAATCCAGTTGATTTACTCGCGTTACACTGTTTGGATCTAAACCATTTTGGACTTTGGACATTATCAGATGAATGCGTGCGGCATGAGCTGATGAGCATAAAGTCTTTCACAAAATGGAGCTTGTCTAACAAAATCACCGAGTAGCCTCACAGGTTTATTGTATTTTTGTGAGCCATTAAACTTTTATAAATAATGTTCTATATTATTCATAATTTGAACAAATTTGATCGTAACGCGGAATATTAATATGAACCAGTATTTAGGGCGCCACCACTTCTAAACTGGAGGTGGCGGCACTCACATGTGAAGGGCCTCTCGACAATGTAGAAATTGTTTTTCTACGCATGACGCATAAAATTACCTTGAATAGGGCCTGTTGTGAGTTCAATATTTTTATTGTAACCGTTAGAGTTCCAGATGGAATTTCTTTCAATTACCTCGATCCAACTATTGTTTGAATAATTTGGTTCCAGGAAATTTTTTTTAGAAAAATTAATATTATCGATGAGGGGCGTCCCCACGGGAGGGCAGCGGACGGCATCAGAGGTAACTCACACTATGGTTTAGACGGTCCAGTTATACCATAATTTGAATGAGGGTACTCACAACAGCGTGTGGGGTACTCTCACCATCGTTTGGACGGGCCCTACTTACAGGCTAGCGCCGGCCCTGTTAGACAAGTTGCCCCGGCTAAAACATTCGAATAGTAACAATATTTTGATATGTTCGTATTCTTTATGCAACAACTAATGGGTTTCAATTTTAGTGCCGCTATGGGGCTGGGTCTGCATCGCACTCGTCGTTACATTTGTTCTCGCTTGCTGTTGTTGCTGCTGTTTACGGCGTTTGTACTCGAAAAAGCGTTATCGGCATGGCAAAGATAAATCGTCGAAAATTCAGTTCACTCAACAACAAAAATACGTCAATATGAGCAAAATAGGATTCGGTGCCAGTATGAACACAAACAAGGTAACGCTCAATATTTTTGGCTGAATTGCTAACCAGCAACGGTACCTAAGCGAAAGTCTAAGCATAAGCCTAAGACTAAGAAATAATTGTTGTGATGAAATCATTCGGAGCCGGATTTAAGGTATTCTAATAAGTTAGTAAAAATCCATCAATTAACAAATACACTCTGCCCTTTAATATCCAAATTAGTTTGTATATCGTGCATTGCTTGGAAAATTCAAGGCTATATCAGGAATCAAACTTAGCTCGGATGGTTGCACACCGCGTAAACCAACTAATAAGCTATCTAAGAGCTGTGGTTCTGATATTTAAAAAACTGTAAGAAGCGAAGGAACAACAAAGGACATACCCATATACGTTACATAAGCTACCATAACGTTTTGCTACATATCTATATGCTGCTGCCAGTTGACAGCTCTTCACAAGCAAAGTTGATATATATACGCGATCAGTTCACCCTATTATATTGCTACAAATACTGCTTAGCTATCCACACAAAATGATATTTTAACCCCTGTATGAAAGGAAATTATCCGTTTTCCCTGAACAATACCGCCATGTTAATCAACAGTCATATCCCTACACTCGATTGTAAATCATTATACTCTTTAGATTCAACCAGATTTGGAGCAACTCGATGAAAATTTACATCACAGCCGATCAAGTTTGGGAAGCAAAGGCTCGCCGGGCTCACAAAAAGAAGCAACGGACAAGCTGGGGCGACTTGAGTTTAAGCTGGATTACGATTTTCAGCAGAACCAAGTTAGTGCTGTTGGTAATGATGTATCAAGAAGGAAGTGATGCCACAATCGCTTGAGAATATTGTAAAAACTTCTAACAATTGACACATATATTTCGAGCGTCAAGCAGAACGGGCTGATAGGTTCAGATTTTAAGTTTTCAAGCTGTTGAACTTTATGTAGAATTCACGTTATCGACACGGTTTGGTGCATTTGCGGCGAAAGTTATAATCACATCATGTAACAAAACCTGCTTTGTCAGACACACAACAGACCCGTGCATTTTGACATTTCGGTATTGTGGCGGCTTTACTTACGAAGAGACAATGAAATAGATACCGGATATAATTATTATGATGCATTTCATAGCATAAATTTTTGAATAAAATTCTTGCTGTCGGAAAAAAATTTGACATAAACACAGGCACGTAGCCAGATTTAAATTTTAGGAGGAGCAAGCCAACTTAAGGAGAGATCAAGTCAATTTCAGGCGGCGCAAAATTCTTTTATATCTTTGCTACATAAATGCTAAATATGTTCCATAACCTAACACTCACATAGTCTTTGCGAAAGTAAAAAAATTAAAATAAAATATGTGTATTGAAGCAACTGATAACCAGATAAAACCAATTCAATTCTCCCAGTTATAATTTGTTGCTTACATGTGAAAAGCTACTTCGCAGCTATGAATATGACATTTATATTATCAACTGTTTTCTCGGGCGGGTTGCATACATAATCTCAGGGTTGGAGTCGCCCCACCTCCTCACTCCCTCTGTCTAGTGTCTGCACACAAACACTCTACATTTTACTAATGTTAAAAAATCAAACATTTCCTAATTCAAACAACTAGCTAACATAACATTGTCAGAACACCTCACTAGTTTCAAGCAAGTTTTAACACTAACCACAAAGCCAAATAAACGTTGTTTGTTCTACGATGTCCCTTAGTTCACCTGTAGCATATGCAGTGTATAACTGTACAGTGTCAGCGACACAATCAACCGAAGATCAAATGATGTGCTGGACACAGTCGAAAATCGTCAACGCCCGTAGTTCTATATTATCCGTAGTAAGTGACCTGTGAAAATTATCGCAAAAAGACTTATTTCTATAAAGATCTTACTGTGCATGGTGTGTCTAGTGCCGTGAGAGGTACATAGGTTCTCTATGGTAAGTACGTAAATGTACTATTATGTCTTTCATTAGTGGATGTATGTAATTTTTGATGCCTCAAATGTTTTCGTTGCTACAAATCTATGTTGTACTAAGAAAGTTTTACTGTGATTCGATTTTGATTTTTTTTCAATCAAGAATCACATAAATAAAGGCTGTAACTAATTCTGATAACATGAATTTTTGGATTTTTCAATTCTAAAGCTCAACATTTCTTTATAATGCTTCAGAATTTACCTTACGTTCATGTGTGGATCGGTATTTTGGGTTTATATGTATCATTTTAGCTGGCCGTTACTGTTATTCAAGCAGAAGATTTGCCAGGTCTCGATATGAGTGGTACAAGCGATCCCTACGTTAAAGTCTACTTAATGCCAGATCGAAAGAAGAAATTCGAAACCAAAGTCCATCGTAAAACTCTTAATCCTGTTTACAATGAAACATTTGTTTTTAAGGTATATAGAAATTTTTCTTAGCTGACGAATGTTGATTTATTTTATAGTTTGTGATCATGTTTGGTATTGTGTTCGATACGCATCCATGAAAGCACAAATATGTTGTTAAAGAGTATTGAGGCTAGCAATAACTGACTAGGTGATGGTTATGCTGATAGAGTAGTATGCTTCAGCTCAACAATTAAAGAAATTTAATTTTTGGCATAAACTGCATGTTATACATACTCGCTGTAGGGCTAACCCTCCTTCTCTGATCCGTCGGACCACTCGGCGCTAGACGCCGACCCCCATCGCAGGTGGTCCATACTCCTACCCCTAGGACCGTAAAACATATCGAAAACTGGTAAAAATGGGGAAAACTTAGGGTAAATAGGCACAAATGCACTAGAATTACAGAAGATTTAGCAAAGTTAGGGAAAATTATACGAACTTTAAAAAATTTAACACTCCCCCTCGGGACCTCGGACGTTGAGCATGTATGATGTTATAGTATATATAATTCGAAACTGTTAATTCTTTTTATACTTATACAGCAGAATGGTGTATATAAATAATAAACCTTCTGCGCTTAACCTTTCCACCAACTGTCAGTACCAAGGTTTGCTTTTGTAATTGCAGATATCTTTGAGGAAGTCTTTAAAAAACCTTATTTTCAACAGGAGTTCGACTAATGAAATCGATCAACTCATACCGAACTTTTACCCAGAGGTTAAGAGTTGACACAATTCATACGTCTGTTGAAATTGCTTTTCTCGGGCAACAAATCATTTACATACAGTCAAATATATTTTATTGACCAGCTAAATGATTAACTATCAGATTCATTAGTATGGATTTACCACGGCTACATTTGTTTGGTTTTGATAGTGAAGTGTCAAATAGTAATCTTCTGAGGCTGTCGGAAAACTTACGAAGATCAAGTCTATATATTTAATTTACTTCGGACGGAGAATTTACATCCCTATTTCCATGCCCCTCTTATGTGAGAACCGTAATCAGAATGACGTATCCTGGTAGTACCATTACAGAACCTTCATGTAAATGTATTTGAATTCTTCCGCTATCGTGTGAATCGCTCACTTGTTCGAAAACAGAATCATATTCATTACTGAAACACTATATTGTCAGAAATTTATTTATTTTCGCGGCAATTCACAGGTATCATTCTCGGAAATAGCGTCGAAAACGCTAATATTCGCCGTATTTGATTTCGATCGCTTTTCGAAGCACGATCAAATCGGTCAAGTTGTAATCTCGCTGGCTGATATTGATCTTGGCCAGATCGTTGAACAATGGCGCGATATTACTCCGCCGCCGGATGAGAAAGATTATGTGAGTACTACAAAACGGTAACCGAAACATGATTTTGATGGACCTGTGATCCGACTGTTAAGTTGTAGTTAACCAAGTATACAATCTGTTTTACGAAAAATATATAGTGCAGATATATTATTCAGTTATGGCCTGCTGTACATGTGAAACGTTGGTGTAAAAATACATGTTCAACTGATCTTGTCAAATGGCAGTGCAATAGTGTCAAACAATGACGGTGAAACTCGTTGACCTTAATGCTATTTTGAAGAAAAGATGTAATGAGAACGGCGAAACGAAAGTTTTTTAAGAACACCACATTCATTTTGTAAAGGTAAACTAAAACGTAATATCCATGGATGAGGCGTACATTATGTAAATTCAGTTAACAGAGCTATTATAATATACGATGTATATTATATATATATACATGATATTTATTATAATCGTATCGATAATTATTGATCGGAATTAAATAACGTAACAGTTAATGATTCAATGCACGGACAAAACAAACCAGGAACCAGCATAAAAATATTGTCAGATGGTGGGTTATTACGTTTTGGTAGAATAGACAAAAATTTGGACTCCACGAGCGATAGTTTCATGCAAACTTTTTTATTATCTTCTAGTTCAGGTAAAATTATATACGGTCAGCGTTAAAGATTTTGTTGTTTTCGATTTGGTTTACTACTTTGGGAATAGGCGGTCACAAAATTATTAAAATCTCGAATAAAAAAACACAAATGGTCTCTAAACAGTTTAGCAATAGTGACAAAAAATGTCGTTTTTATATACCGAATATTGTATATGTACTAGTGTTGGGCAGTTTTGAACTGAAATGGCCTGCCCTTGGCCGGCCGAAGGCCAACAGTCGCCAACGGCCTAACGGTGCGCCGATAGCTGAACGCATGAGCGAAAGCTAATGCTCGGCTTACTGCCAAGAAGCGTGTCATATTTCGGAACGAATTTATTATCCTTGTTCGGCATCTGTTCAGAAATTCGACGTTCGTGACCGTTACCGACAGAAAATCCTTAAACGGCCAACCGTCGGCCGGTCGACCAAACATACTGGCGGTAGTCGACCTGCCATTTGCCGTTGTCCAACAATAATACGAACAGACTGAATGACTGTGTTCTTCGCCTTTAATTGATTATGTTATACTCATTTTAGGAAAACCGCCTCGGAGATATATGTTTTTCGCTGCGCTACGTTCCGACTGCGGGTAAATTGACTGTCGTTATCTTGGAAGCGAAAAATCTCAAGAAGATGGACGTCGGTGGATTATCAGGTATATAATATTTATTTATAAACAAATTATAGTTAATTAAATTACAATGAAAGGTGAACTAAATCTAGTCAACGATATGTGACTAATTTAAATCCATAATTAAAACAGTAAAAAATTGGCCAGTTCAAAACGGAACCCGCTGGCTGCGGTGACTGCCAGACAACTATAACCATGATTGAAAACAAGGTTAGGATGTTTCGCGTACGTTAACAAGATCCAAAAATAAAGCTAGCTCAAAATAATCAGGGAGGGCGGAGGCGATAAATATATAATAAAATTGCACTAACTTCCAGGTTCAATTGGTCCCTGGACTCGGTTGCTCCTTTCCGAAGAACATGCATTTCACTATCTGCATAATGCATCATTTACCTTAAGATGTGTGCAGCAGGGCCGGATTTTGTCACAGTCTGGCGCGGCTCTAAAGCCAAGCTTGAATAGCCGCGGTTAGCCAGTGACATTTTTAGGCCGATCCGGGCCCTACAAATATATTTAGCTAATAGTAAAGTGAGGCTGATAAATTGTCACAAAAGCCGGAATCGGCTCTAAAGCCAGAAATATATAACGACAATGGAAAATAGCTAAAAAATAGAAATTGACGATAGATATGATCATATATTCGTAAAACATTTTTTCTAGTTACAATAGCAGAATTTTCATCCATGAAAAAGCATGTTTTACATGGCTGCTAGGTTGGCTTGTAAAAGCCGATTAAACAAAAAATCTTGAAAACAGCGATATTTACGTGTTTATTTTGCCTGAATTTATGCGCTTTGCTTTTAATTACTACTAATCTTGCCTTTTTTGGGCCTGGAGCTAAATATTTTCGATGTAACACAACCTGCTAAACTGAATGTAATAAATATTTTTGTCAGTAGCCCCTGCCGGCTATCAAACACTGAGACATAGTCACTCCTTGCCCGTACAAACATACTAGCATAGCTTAGCTGTTTATTTTATTTATGATGGGCCGGATGTGGCGGTGCGTTTTTGTCACAAGCCGGAATCGACTCTGTGACAGATTCCGGTCCTAGGTGCACATATCTTAACGTAAATGATGCATAATAAGGTGTGTAGTAAACAAATGAACACATCCCTGACATTTTGGGCCATATGTATTACATTAGCCATCCTTATGCGACATAAGATATCGCTGTAATATTAGTATATAATGAGGTTGTCCAAATTCGAAGTCGCATGATCGTAATTTCTGCGGAAAGGCCCTGGGCATGGTACCTCATTATCTATGAAGCTGCTGGTCCAACCGAAACCAAACAAACCATTCCTATGGAATCTGTAGTCAGGTATATACACCAACTTTTAGACTGATTGGCATTCCCGGTTATATATTTCTTCAACGAACAAATCTGTAAATTATCTAGGGAAGCAGAACATGTGCAGCAAATCAGATCCAGTAAACCAGCAGATCTTGGCGCATTTGGCATTTTGGCTCAGCCATTCTGTTATGCTACGTATAATAGCTGTATCTCAAAGTATGAGCTGTGAAGATTAGCCTCCAAAATCCATTGGCGAACGATAAACTATTATTAAATATAACTTTATTCTAGTTTTAAAAGCGGCGTTTGACCGACTTACTCTGTATGCTAATGTTACCAGCAAGAACAGTACAAGTATATGGACACAGAAAATCACTAAACTATTGCAATATTCTGGTGTTAAATACACGGATAAATTTAAGTTATATATTCTGCACAGACTGAATATTGTAGTGCAACTATAGAGATATATCGTCCACACACTATGAAATATTGACTCGGTGCATGCCAACAATTACAAATTATCAATGATAAAACAGCTAAATCTAATCTGATAATCCTTATCATAAATTGTTTGACGCTCGCTCGTCAACAAGTCGGGAATTTCATGCAAATCTAAAATAGTGTAAATGTAATTTCAATTGATGAATTAGACTTAGTGAAAAACTATCAGCCATTTTCAGCAATGACCATACATGCTTATGAAGGCAGGGGTTACCCCTTCTCCCGAGGCTCCTCCTCTCCTACGTGGCCTCGGCTACCCCGCTGACAGGTGGTCAAACCTGCCACCGCCTGATGGCGCCAAAGGCCTTCCCGACCAAAAGTCATGCCCCCACCTCCGGAAACCGAAAGCCTCTCCTCTCTTCCCTTGGGCTTGGGACCTCGTTCCATGTATGGACAATGAGTTCATAGACTAGAGAGTTTGCAACATATATATTTTTGCAGCTTACAGTTATATTAACCATACGGGAAATAGATGCTCGCAAAAGATGCAATTACGTGGTTGTACAAATTTATATCTAACAAATCTTGTCATTAAATCCAGTAGGGAAATCACGATATCGTATCAGACTAGGTGTTGGGCTGCGTTTTCTTAGATGTTGGAGTCGATACATGCTTTTCACTGTAGGCAGTGGGTGCATTTGGTATTGTAGACGTGCAGAAGCAGCGAGCGATTTTTCTCCGTGAGTTCCGTACGCGTTGTGCAAAATGGTAGGGTACATGTGCTTTTCAAAATACAAGAGCGAGAAAGGCGCTCCGAGCTTCTCATTGTATCATGGCATTCGGCTCGTTGAAGCCTTTTGCAAAAATATTTGGGGGCGGGGTAGAGTTACGCAGTCTCCTAGAAAGTTCTTGGGATGAGAAAAGGACGGCCAGCCCTGCCCGGCACCCCTCTTTAAATCACAAAAAACAAATATTTAGCTTTACGTTTCTACGATTAATTTTTAACATTTGAATATCATTGAAAAGATAAAACGTCAGTTTTGCGCGCATCTGAATTTAGTTGTGAGAAGCAAATCATTTCTGATACTTTCTCATGTCTCCGCCAGATTACTGTATGTATGAGTTACCAGTTACCTTTTTAAAGATCAGCCTGTACTTTATGAAGCTTCACTAAACACTACGCATATAAAATGTGCGTACTGGTACTTTGATTAAATTTTGAATTAATATTTGGTTAATTTTTGGTTATTTGGGTTGTTAAATTTGAATATTTCAACACTGTTCCAGCTACCATACATATTATTAGAACAAACATTGAAAATTTTTGAAAAATTATACCCATACACCGCATTCGAGGTTCGAAAGATCGTGATTGCACAAATTTTTCTACTGCAAATTACAATGAAATTTTAATTTATGTGCAAAGTTTTATCAAATATTTCCAAAACTTGTACTTATTAATTTCCAGCGAAATATTTGAGCATGCAGGCGCGCATCTACACATTTAATATGAATTCAAAAACCACCAGCTAAATTTAAGTATATGAAAATGCGGTTACTCAATTTAGATCGGAGCTCAAATGTCAAGAATGATGGCTATCATTGCTACTGGATTTTCACGCCGCTTCTAAATAACGTTTCACACGCCTGAATATTATTTCAAACTACACTCATCTGCGATACTACGCAAAAAATGTTATCAAATATGACTGAGCTCTGGTCGAGATGAAATTATAATGGCAGACAGTTAGCACAGAGTATTTTGTGCCTTCTTTCAATAAATTCATGCAACGGTATACTTGGCCTCAGGAAAAACAATAGAGAATAGCACTGTTTTTTTATTGTCGGCTCAACTGTTCCGGCCATACCAGAGTTTGAGCTCAGGACATTATGCCCACCGAGGCCCCGTGCCTCATTAATAGACTACTAAAAATAACAAACGCAAGTGGACACAGCTGAGATAATCGTAAATACCGTAGTAACGTTTTACATTTTGTAGCTCATCACTAAATAGATCATGACTAAGAGCGAATCTTTTTCGGGGGTAAGTCAAACACGAAATTCGATTAAAAACATATTTCGAATACATTCATAGACGGTCACGCGGGCTTTCAGGCATCCTAAAATGATTATGGTATCGGTAGGGTAGAGATTTCACAACATATTTTGCTATTCTCAGCTTATATTGCATCCAAATGTTGAAATGTCTCAACACTGACGTCAGTATGCTAAGCTGATCTTTAGATTGTATACATCGTAGCTGCTATTGTTCGTTACTTTGCGATCAGAAAAAAGTTTTAGAAATAAGCCAAACATGGTACGTAAACTTCCAGGCAGCTGCAATGTTTCTTCGCCATATTCCATTATAGACGCCTACGGATTCAATAGTTTTGAACTTAGCGACGCTTACTGACGCTTCGATGTCTCAGGGAGCAGCCGGAGTAGGCGGGGGAGAGGGGAGTCGTCTCAGTTAGGGGTAGTGACCCTCGGAGGAGGTCTTCGGAAGGTGCTCAAAAAGTTGCCGACCCGCCCCCCCCATCCTACCGTCGACGAGCCGTTTTTGCCAACTTTATTCCGTTTCACCTTATAGTTCGCCAGTTGTACTAAAACTAAAATTTTTCGAGTACTAGCGGCACTAGGGGGATTGTGAACCACCAGGGGATGAGGGAAGGGGGTACCAGTACCCTACGTGGGGATATACCAGGACGTTGGGGAGTGTGTCCAAGGCCTCAGGGTAACCCCCCGAACACCTGCTTCGGAATGTATGTGCATAGCCTTGCTCTTTATAGTTTATGTCGGTGTTACTGAACTGGCACAGGTAGCACGCATTACCCGCGTTGCACTGCAAACTTCTCCTTTCCACCCACAACCCACGAAGCACGAAGCAGTATTATTGTCCCTCCCCAACTTTCGATTCTGGTTCATCCATAAAGCAAAAATTTTCAAGTCATCTACATTACCATGACAGACATTTAATTAATATTAAAAATTTACATGTATTATCAGCACAATCTATAATTTATAGATCCTTACTGTAAGCTTGAATTGAAAATGGGTAAAAAGCGAATTAAAAAGAAGAAAACTTCAGTCAAACGCTCGACGCTTAATCCGTACTATAACGAGAGTTTTCAGTTTCAAATACCGTTCGAACAGCTACAGGTTATTGAGAAGCTACAGGTTATTTAAAAATACAACGGCAACTTTTTGTTTAAGCTTCGGGGTCTTGTTATTATTGTTACTGGTGCGATGCATGCCACAAATTGGTTATTTCAGCGTTTTCAGGGGATTTTACTTTAGCAATTCGTTGCATATTACCGTCATAAAATGCGTTTCTTTAATTTAAAGTACAACTCAGTTCTTGGAGATGATGCCTGTTTCTTGAACCATTTTTCCATTTTCGATTTGCCTGGTTTGAGAATGGATAGCGTAACATGTATTATTCAGGTCATTATTCAGAGCAGCAGACAGAAATGGCAGAGGAAGCCTGAAATAGCACTAGGGAAGTGCTTTAGATTTGAACTGTTAAAACTAATTGTAGGTGCTACTATTTTTGGTGACGGCTTCACACAAGTGATGATTCTAAACTTCAGCGCTGCGCAGAGTTAGTAATATTCAAGCTTGACATGAAGCCCGATCAATGCTAACTCCTGTGCGAAATTTAAATTCCTCTAAAGACAACTGCATTCTAAAGAAATTTCACTCCGTATTAAATTTTCCACAGGAAGCACTGATATTACTAGTTCTGACATGAATCAGTGATGTACAAATTTTTAGTCTCGGACGTTATCTTAAATCGCCCAGAGAAACCCACAACTAACCTACGATGCGGGAATTACAGTAAATTTCTCTAACGCCTTGAGATCCGCTATAAAATACAACTAGATTTGAGATCAAAATTTGTTCTAATTTTGATTTTCAACGAAAAATTGCGATATTTCAAAATTTGATAACAAAATTCGAGCTCAAACTTTTTCGAGTAATGAATCTTATCGGTGATTGGCTACAGGAATATCCTTGAAAAGTTTCAACAGTGTTCACACACTCAAACTTACCAAAAATGCAAAAAGATGCTTTCAAACTTTGATCAAATTTTGAGCTCAAATTTTGATCAAAATTTGAGCAAAAAGTTTGAGCGTGTGAACACTCCTTTAGGCTTGTTCAATTAACATAATATTTTATTATTTTTGCTATTTTAATGCTGCACGTTTTACAATTCTCGTTGGGTTGTTCATTTTTAGGTCCAGCCAGGTATTTATAAAACGTTCTGTTTCATTATTTTAAATTTTCCAATTTGGTAAAGGCCGGACAGAAGAAATTAGATTACAGCAATTGCCGTAAATGATATATACCTACAACACATATCAACCTACTTGATATATCTGAATACACCGACGTGCGGCGGCTCAATAATGCAGCGTGTATAGTCACGAACTTCTCGATGCGCTGGTTGAGTGATGATATCTTTGCTTCTTTGCCTCAGCGTCTGCAGCAAACATCGCGGAAGTTTGCTTCGCAGTCGGTCAATAGTTTTCTCTTCCTTGTTACAACAGCGTAACCATTGGGGCGAATCTGTGATGTCGAAGTGCTTTAAGAACATGCATACCCCTCCCCCTCCCACCACACTCCCACCCCACCGCCCCTGGGATCTAGGTTGAATCGTGAAGCTGTGTTTAACAAAAGTTAGTAGTACCCGCTGTCGATCTGTACGTAATGTCGTAATCGGTCCGGTTGTAGCAATCGGTTGAGCGTGGTGTCGTGATGTTTCTGGCGTTCAATTTTGTAGTCGGCCTGAAATGCCTTCGAGTACGACAACTAAAGTTTCCGAAGATTGTTAACTATAACTGGCCATGTAACGGTCGGCTATAATAATGCAGGTAGGACGGCGACAGTGTAAACTAGTTATTTTGTGGACACATATCGCCGCTTTAGATTGCCTGAATGGTTCCAACCACTAAGGGCACGCATGACTTTGGTATAGCCGCAGTCTGCTAGCAGTAATTGTGCTGCATTGGTAGCAAGATATGATTTTTGTCTTGTTGCTGTTGATGACTAAGCATGCCATTTTGCTGCTGTATTTATTCGATAGAGCACATTAAAATGACATGCATCTCTTGAGGACTGTTCGATACCGCGGCGATGTGAACTGCATTGACAGCGTTAATATTAATTCTGCATCTGCCCTGTCGTGCACTATGCGATTGCCTGGCCATATTCGTTATATGCTTTCTACAGCACAGTTGTCTATGATGAGGTACAGCTCAAATCCCTGGCTAATATTGTATATTTCCAATGGTTGCGACATTGTATCATATAGGTACACCATGCAGGATTTTGGCTTGTTCATTACTTGAACCATCCCGACCAATTTTTGAGAATTTCCATGGTGTGGCTAGGAAAGGGGGATAGTATAAACTGTCTTTCGTAAGGATTATGAAACTGGTTTCGAAACACTTTTTCATATCTATGGTTAGGCAGACTCCCTGGGCGGAAGCACTTTTAGTCTACCTACTCAACAGTCACCATAGACAAAAGTGTTTATTTTACCTTGATGCTGCCTGGCATCTCGGCAAAAATGCATATCAGTTTTACGCATAAATCCAAATTTACGTCAAGTTACGATGACTAACAAAATAGAATTTGGGAAAACACCACGAATGGTGCTTCGTGACCATAAAAGCTATAACAACGTGCATGCTAAACCGCATATTGAGACATGGAATATGGCCCAATGACGCAAACTTCTTTTCACTGAGACCCCGCACCGACGATACGAAACATCCTCCAGCTATATTGACAGGAACACTATTTCGCTCTTCCACCTTGTTCCTGGATAGCGAGTGGGTACTCCAAAACCAAAGTACGCGAGTCACATTATCACTACCGGTGACTTGGGCGAGAATTTTGTACAAAAATAGACTATTTAGGTGTCATAAAATTATTATCTGTACTAAATTAAAATTTTTTCATAGATCCGTACGTGAAAATAATGCTAACTCAACAAGGTAAACGGCTCAAAAAGAAGAAAACGTCAATCAAAAAATGTACACTTAATCCGTATTACAATGAGTCATTTTCGTTTGAAGTACAATTCGAACAGATTCAGGTTGGTATTAACTTAAACACAATACGGAAGAAAAATGAAGTTGTTTCATTTTAGTAAGTTTTTATGTAAACATCAAAATTTGATTAAATATAATTCTAAAAAATTGCTGTTTTATCAGAAGTATTTGTTTTCAGTAGGAAATAGAAATATTCAAGTTGTCGTGTCTAAAAGTATACTTAATTAAAAGCTTTAGCTCTGCCTGCATGAACCACATATCTTCTTTCAAGAATTATGTCACAGCAGCATAAGGCATAAGGCTTATATAAACAACTCGGTCGTCGACCAGCTTTGATTAAACACAGTATCGAAAAGCATCATGAGCCATATCCTGAGCCGTAAAGATCTGCCACTATTATTTCCACTTAATAAATTTTACAAACGTTTACAATATTGAACCGTGGCAACATTGATAGTAAACTTTTGATACTTCCAAATACCGCAACAAATTCATGTTAAGCCTTCAACGGAGTTAGATGAACTCGAGACGTCCGCGCGTCATTTATATAATTTGCAACGGACTCCAGTCGTCGAAATCCCATGCATTTTAATAACAACATTGTCGCAGTGCAAGGAAGCTTACTGTATGAACATATGTATTATGAGTAATGTACAGCAGGAAGTATGAATAAAGGTGAGAACAATGCAAAAGTCGACGGCTGTAACGAAAACTGTAGTGAAACTATACTGAAATCAGGCTTTGCTTGCAGCATTTATGCAAATTGGAGACTCAGTATTTAAACCCGACTCGTAAATTATCAAGGTTTATTTTTGTTGCTTTATACCAATATTTTATACTCTTGTTGTTAATATTTCACCAAAGTCTGGATTGTTATCAGATTTCGATACCAGCGCAACTATTTTTCCTATTTTGGTTCTATCTGAGGTTTCACGTTGCATGTTTTAGGCACGGGGTGTATCGCTTTATTTGCGTCAGATAAAGAAACAGCTTTGGTTTATATCAGCTACGTTTTTCGATTTACTATAACCCTGTCATGCAGACAGCACAGCTGACTCAGTGCAGTGCCATAAATTGTCGCGGTTTGGAATACAGGGGTTCTTGTCGCACTTTGTGAACAGGAGTTCATTCATTATCCGGGTATAGCAAAATGCAAAAAGGTTATATCTAAATGGTTTTAGTTGTAGAAACTGACATTAAAACGGGCTATAATTATGAAAACGAAATTCTTTGCCGAGATGATTACTATAATTTTTAAGTAGTTGTTGTTTTGTCTATTTCAACAAGTTGCTATTTCGGCTCTCTTAACGCTTTCTTATTTAACACTTTGACGATTTTGCTGATTTTAATTTTATGCTGATTTGTAATAACGATTTGACGTCAGAAGACCTGAACTGTTGTATTACAGGTTTTAGCAGTGGCAGGTCGAAACGTGAATTAAGAAATGGCAGTTTCTGGCTTTGGGTATTTTGGAAATTTAAAATATTGCTTTGTACACTTTTTTATGTTATGCATGTACGATAAGCTTGGATTCCTCTACTGCGTTACTTGCGCCGGGGGTTTGTTTACGGTGGTGTTTGCTTCGGTTAAAAGCGCTAAACAGGGTTTATGATTTTGTCGTCTCTGATGATGACTATAATAACAGGAAAGAGCAATTTCCCTATTTAGCTTTTTGCAATTTTCTTTTTCGTTTTGGGCACTGAACTATAAACTTCTTAACATATGGTCGTGAATGGATTTTAATTTTTTTGCAATGTTATATATAACAAGAATTCACTCACGTGATTCCGATCATAAGTGCCGTGTGAATTCCATCCTTGTTATTAAACTAATTGTAATATTGTTATTTAACAATAAACCAGGATATTGGAAACAAATCCTAAACGTAGAAATCTGGCTAATTATCGACAATAGGCATAGCGTAAAGATATATTTGATAAAAATACTTGAATTCTAAAACATAATTTAGCACAATTAATAGTCGGTGTATAAAACTTCTGCGTTTATAACGAGAACACTGAAGGTGACTTACTTTATAAAGGGCATTTTATCTAAAATATTTTGCTCTTTCATAACCAAACCAGGCGCAGCTTATCGCCAAGTAGTCAAAATACACTTTAATTTCTTTCCGTTTCCGAGTAAGCTTCTTCTTATGTCAAGTAATATAGTTTTCGGAACGCTTCGAGTAACAATTTTCTGTATCAAAAATCATACAATCGCTTGACTAACCTTCACAATCCCGCCTATGTAATTTGGCATTAGACGATATTGCGACTGGTGGCATTGACTGAATCCGTCCCGTAGCATGTGTTTTCACGTGTATTTCTTTGTTTATTCGCTCTCTTTACCCAATTCCTTAAGGAACCGAGTAACAGCTCCCAGACAGCTCTGTGATTTATGCACCTCGATTTCAATGCAAAACAAAATCGGATTCTACCCATCGTGCGGACTTAATTCTAGCAAAATATTACCAAGTACGCTTACAAACTAATTCAGCGTTAGTGTGTTAAGACCGATAGGACCATAACGCCAGACAAAGCCCATGTATTTGCTCTTCCGTTCAAGAACGGCAGTAATCCACTGTAATATAATTTTGGAATACAAGCTTTGCTGGTAAGCTATCAAAATTATAATGATATGACAGATACACTCATAATCTAAAAATTAGTTATACCTTCCAACGGTATCTACAGTGCCGCACAATTTTACTAATAGCTTTGTTCTAGTTTTCGTAATATTTTTCGTCAGATGAATTCGAATATGCGTGTCACTCATGTGTGGCCTGTGTTTCTAGCAGCTCGTACGGTATCGCTTATTATATATATATATGAAGCTATAAATATAGGAAAATTTATAGTAATTTTTTCTATAAATATACAAAACAAGATTGGGGTATTATGCACAAATAAATAGCATAATTATGTTCATTTCAAATAGACACCGCATCTGTGTCCAAGTTTTCAGACTCGAATCGACCCAATCCGAACAATTCGTAGACCCGCCTCGATCCAATCCGGCTGCATTTATTCAAGATACATAATCTGGATGCGCAGCGCAAAATATCAAGAATAAAAATAGTAAAAAAATGTTTAAAAATATATGTTCGCGTTCCAGCATGTTTTACGCTGTAGTACCTATAGGATATTTATTCCCGAATATTTTCATTGATTACAGCTGGGTCAATCAAAGCTTACGTTGGGATTATGCAAAATTATGTACTGCACGCAGATCGAACATGATATGCGCCACAAGTTTTGGTTCATCGCTTGATCCCAGTTTGACCCGGCCACTCCAGTCGGGTCTACGACAAAACCCGACTCGGCTCCACCCCACTTGACTGCAGTTTCTTATTTTAAAAATTTAATAAGCTTCAATTAGTAATCAATTCGGTATTACAGTTCTTATACAATATTATTATTCAATTAGTAGATGGGAACTAAATATATTTTAAAATTTGGTATATCGTTAGGAAACAGATTTAGGGACATAGCAAAGTGGAGACATGGCGGGAGCTAAACATTTAGTTATATATACAGTTATTAGCCCATTATGGCTACTTTATAGGTTTATAAAATAATATATATCTTAGTGTTCATACGTCCAATATTCAGAGTTATCATATCAGACTGTCTGATGAGCTTTGTACACATTTGAGCACTTCACTGGTTCCTAGACTACCAAGCATTCTTCAAGATTGAACAGGCTTTAATGCGTTTTATTATATTTTATATATATTTTTTCAGAAAGTCCAAATGATAATCACTGTTACCGACTACGATCGTATGGGATCGAATGAGCCAATTGGAAAAATAGTCCTTGGCTGTAATGCCACAGGGGCTGAGCTACGACATTGGATGGATATGTTAGCTTCTCCAAGGCGTCCGATTGCCCAATGGCATGCGCTACAACCCACCGAAGATGAAAAATGAAAGTGACGATTGACACTTGTCACCAGCTGATTGAATAATAATGCCGAAATAGATAAAAATGAAAAGTGGAACAACGCGACTATCAATGTATTTCATATAAAGGAGATGTCCGATATTAATCTTATTTGTATTAGCTAAAACTGAGAGTATAAATAGTGTTAGTAATGCAGGATATATTTTAGTTTAGGCGTATTCCAATATTCTGTCGCTATAGTCTAACCCGCACAAAATGTAATATTGTAGTTGTAATATTGTAGTTGCTAGTAATCAGCGGAGGATCTAAGAACTTTTGACTATGTTCCGGCTTTTCTCTATGGTAACCCCACTTCGTAATCCTATTTGTCCTATGAAACAGTGTTAAGCCCCTTCTACTAGGTCACAGAGTGTTACCAACAGCCATCACTCTGTGACCCATTGGAAGGGACGATAGGTCTCCCGCGTCCCTCTCTTGGTCCGTCTATGCTTATAGTCAAAGCTGGATGGTTACGTTTTGATGTTATGGCTACTCTACTACTTTAGGGCATGTGCATTTTAAGAGATAAGACGGTTGTTTAATATTGTGCGATATAGCATAAGTTTATATTTTGGACGTTTTAAAATTCATCATATTGCTATATATAACTAGTTCTGTGTTTGTAAATTTTTTCAGGGTTGGTGCCGCTAGCACATTTTTCGTTTTACGAATTTCACTTTTAAATTCAATAATGGTATTCTTAAACATAATTTGTAACATTTTTGTTTGTTCAATAATGCGTATTTATAAACGTCTTTAAACATACTCTGTAAAACATCAGTGATGCCATTTTTTGACGGCGTACCTCTATATTACGCGCCAGAATAGTAAGCTGGAATTCCAGAAAGTTGAGTTTGTTCAGGCGCATATTAACCATTTACGTCCAGAATTAATTTTCATCTCAAGTAGTGGGGAGAATTTAGGCTCCAGGGTCTGCTGCGCTCGGATTGGCTCGTCTCTAGATCCAAGTCGAGCCGAACCTGCGATTATGTCTGAATAACCGAACCAGAGCCTAATACCGGTCTAAAAAGAACGAGCTTAGTTTAGTGTCGGCTCTTAATAGTTGATTTCTGAAGCGACAAATATAATAGCTGATGTATTACACAACAGTCATCCAAGCACAATAGCACCCGAAATAACATCATCTCAGGTGTTAAAAGCTCTAAAACTATCTATATATAGTATATTATTGGGTTTGTATATGTTTTCTCTAATTGAAAAGCAAATTTTTACTACTAGGAGCCCAAGAACCAAGTCGAGCCTGGCTTTTTATCAGAAGAGCCGAGACGAGCCGGATTGGTTCATGAAAAGTTGGTCGAAGTAAGAGCTTAAAAATCTGGCCGTTTCTAGCCTCTAATCTCGAGCACCGAAGAAAAATTAATAAATTGCGGGACTCGATTACATTGTTTTAAACATTTTTCGAGAAATTATATAAGATATTTTTGATTGTTGAGTTTCAAAAACATAAACCTGTCGATCCAACCGTACATAAAGTTATATTACATACATGCTCATAGAGGTAGTATGGTCACCCTTTGAGGCTCCGATTAACCCACCTCCACTCCCCCAAGCCGCGGATACCCTCTAATTGGTGGTACATCCCCGTGATGGCGTCGCGGCCGCCGGACACACAGGCTGCGCCAAAGGCGCCGCAACCCCACCCCTGTTTTGGGCGGAGGGAGGGGAGGTCTAAAGCCTTTCCGGGTCCCGGCTACATCCCTGAGACTTCGGGCCTCGCTCCATGTATATATTGTGTTCGTGACCAAGCGGAGACGTTTTTAATTGCAAAGTTGGAGATACAGGATAATTAATGGGTTAAAATAGTACGATGCAACAGACAAAATTTTTACACAACAATAGTGAGAAGTATCGCTAATGACATTCTATACCTACAACATATCCATGCAGACAACAGTTACATGAACAGTCTAATATTATGGGTATCACACAGGGTTTGTAATGTAACCGGGTCACCTTATAACCGGGTCAGTTCGGTCCCGGTCTTTCGGAAGCTGAATGCACTCTCTTCTGCACAGTGCCCAACATCATAGAACAGCGTTTTTTGCATAGTTCTACAAAATGATCCGCTCTTCCGCGACGTCGAAAACTTAAGTGCATGTGAACCAAGTTTTGTGACTATGATTACTCTAAATTCGGAATAAGAAGCCGCCTAGAAGGTTGGTGAAAGGATGAAGAGCTACGTTGCTCATGCCGTGCCGCCCAGATACAGGAAGTCAAGTCCCGGACAGCGGCCTGTGTTCCTTTTTACACGTTTTCATATGTTAGTACTTACAATTTGCTTGTAAATTAACATACAAACATTTAATAATATAACAAAACATCCGAAACACAGCCGAATTGCTTAGATTTTAACTGAACACTCTACTTTTATCCAGGACAGTAGTTATGTGCTAAATCTCTACCGAACATGCTTCGAAAACCGTGTATCATAGCAGTATGCCAAGCAGATATTTAAACGGTTTGTGTTGCAGAATTAGTTTACGAATTCGTAAATTATACATTGGTTCCTTTGGAAAATAGCTTTGCAATTAGGCTACTACGGTAACGGGATCACCCGGTCATTACCATGTTAGGCTCCCATGATCACCAGTTCACTATCATCACTGGATCAGCGGGTCAATGGGTTTTACATAATGATGTACCTGTTCCATCTCTGGTTTGGCAGCTAGCAACATATATCTTGGCGTACATTTAATGTACATCTTGATTCAACATACATAATAATACGACATGCTATTTAGACAACCGTCGGACATATTAAGTAGATAGAAAATGGGGGTTTTACCCCCCCCCACACAGTGGTGGGGGAAGTGGGGTGACAGATGGCCCCCACACAAGTGTGGTGGTTGATTAATGACCCCCACACGCATATATATAATATACTCAATAACCACATGACATATTCTTAAAGATGTTTATAACCCCACACATATTTGAAAAACATGGTTCATCGGGGGATGAATCATATTTTTATGGTTCACAATATACAATTATTAAATTAATTAATAAAACCCCCCGCCCCCCCCCCCCCCCCCCCCCCCCCCCCCCCCCCCCCCCACCCCCCACAGGGAGAGGCAGAGAATAATTTATATATTTGTAATTATTTAGTAATGTCAAATTGCGTTTAGTAATTACGTTTCTTTAAAGTGTAAAATTTCGTGAAATTCTTGAGCCAAACATTATACGCCTGGACCCAGCGTTTAAGGTCTGGACCCAGGGTCCATTTTGAAAAAAACCTTGGTTTGATGGGACCAAAAAAACGAAAGTAGCAATATCTCTGTAACCGCTCTGCTATATTGGCGCTGTTGGTCTCATTTTACACATCAATTTATCCTCCATGTATTGTATGTTGCGAGCATAATAATCGGGAATATCTTCTCAACTATTCAAGCAACAGGATTAATATTTTGTGGCATAAGCTGTAATTTGATAGCACTGTAATATCAACAAATTTGATAGCACAAAACAAAAACAACCTGCTTACTTTTCTTATTAACACCATCATCGTCAGCATCAGATATGGGCTCGCTCTTCGGCAAAGGAACATCTAATAACTCCAAACCGTTTGCTGCACCTGCACTGCCACCCAATCCAGCTTTTCGTCTCGTTGGATTCGGCAACGTGCCTTCATCGCTTTCATCTGCACCAGTACTACGTCGACGATGTAGCTTTGCCCCGTTCCCAGCTGGGCCTCCCACTGGCGGCAGTGGTATCTGCGCCGGTGGTTCCGGTGGAGGCAGCGGAATGTCACCGGGGCAATTTTGACGAGGTGGAGGAGTCGGAATCCTTGATAATTCATCTCCGTTGACGCGTTCGCTGTCATCATCGTGATCCGAATTTGGCAGCAGGCTGAGCTCGTCACCGATATCCTCTTCGTGGTCCCCTGCTGACTCGTCACGACTTCGCGTCATGGCTGCTGTTGATGGCAGTGACCCTGCACTTCCGCCTCTAGATTTAGCCTTCGACACTGCTCCAGACGCTGTCGCGGACCGTCCGTTCCGTTTTTTCCTTTTTGACTCCGACGAGCTAAGAGACTCCGTATCGTGTATTATCGATGCTGGTTCATTTATGATCTTTACATCTTCCTCGTCTTCCAGTCCATTCTTATGTACATCATCATCTACTATTTCTCCGTTTTGGTTATCGTCATCATCGTCGTCGCTATACGCGGGACACAGGCTATTTGTCTTTGTCGGCACAGTAGCTGCCGTTCCAGCGGACTTGCGATATCTGCGACCATTTTTCCGTGCTAAAGTTTGTTAAGAAAATAAGAAGCACAATCACAATTATAGGTATCCAAACGACAGGAACGGTAATCCAGATTTACGAGCGCGCTACTATTTCTAATTTTAACTACACCGCCACAACTGCCTGTCGCCTTGTAAGCGAGCGAGCAGCTAGAACAAAAAAAAAACAAGCTATAAAATTTCAAAGTAAAATTTTATTTTTAGAAGACCAAGTTGCGAACGAGAAATGTAGCGAGTACAGTAACTTACAAATGTTTTAATAAGTGCTGACGGTAAAATCGTCAATATAGGCCCGTCAAATTTTTCACCAAAAAATTGATAACCGACCTGGCTCCAAAATAAAAAGATTAGAGTTTATACGATTCAAAATTGGTCGTATGCCGCTAAAAAAGAGTAAATTTTGATTTCCGTTGAACTGCTACCACTAATAAATGACGATAATGTACAATATTGAATTGCATACGGCGTTTATTTCGCTAATCAAAATACTAATAAAAGCAGTCGTTGCGTCTCCAACACCTATAGCATGCTGTTTTCGTACTAGTATCGGTTCAACAATAATATTAGAATCTCGGCCAAATATAGACCATCTCAGTGGAAACCCATTGGCCGCCATCCAAAAAAACAATCCTAACAGCATTGTACCATGACAAAGTATCGTGCCCAAAGCATCAAAAGCTATCCCTGTCGATACTTCCACGACATGAATTGAATCGATTATTTAGTTACATGCCATACATTATACATAAATGATCAAATGGTGAACCATTCAAGGTTTGTTTAAAATATAAAAATTTCACCATTTTGCTAAATTAGTCCTTAATTGGTTTTGTTGAAACCATCGGTTGACTCCATAAAGCAAAAACAGCCGTGATTATATCTTTACATTTTACCATACGTAATTTTTCGACCTATCCTACGTTGGTACAGAAAATGGTGTTTTGCGATCAAAAACGCCAAGATGTTGGTAATCACTTAAACGAGCAGATGGTGTTAAAAGTCCAAACGATCCTTCTAGAGTAATCGTAAAGATGTATGTACACTTCTACACCGAATAATAATTAATTATAGATTTGTAAACTACGGATTGATTACGAGGTTTACAGAAGGAAACACAACATAGATGGGCAGATATTGTCTGTTTTCAAGTATTATGTATCCCTAGTAACAATATTTTCTAACCCAGTTCTGTTTGCGAAATCCAACATCAGCAGCTTGATGAACATAATTTGACACAATAAAGATTGTACCCAATAGATAAGGTGTCGCTGGGAAATTTTTATTAAAAACAAATATAATTTTGACACCATTACATATCTTCAGCTCATATAAAATGTTCACTCTTATGTAAAAATGGGTTTCTTCCTAGCGACACAATCTTAATCGTTCTAGCAATCAGACAACACTAGCTGCTAATGCATACTCTGAAGGTCATGTTTAGAGGCTTCCATTTTCAGATAGATGTGCGTCCTAATAAATATACTAAGCATACCGTCGAGGGCTTTACTCGTCGATTCATCGTCATCGCTATCGTCGCCCGAATGCGGCGGAGTTGACGCTAGAGCATTACTGCAGCTACTGGTTGTATTACTGTCTTCGACACCATTTTGCCGATGTCGCTTCCGAGCCTGCAAAAATTCAGGGTTCAGAATACTACTCATCGTTTTATTCTTCGCAGTTTTGACTGCTCGCTTGACAGTTTTGATTGCATTTTGTGCAACTTTAGCTTGTTTATGATGATCAAATATTGCATAAGTTATATATGGCCGTGGTGAATTTATAATTTACAGCTTAAAAATAAACACACCGTACACACCAAAAACTATTATCGTCCGAGACAGCGAGGCTCGAGGAATACCGCGCTCAGCATCTTGTAACTATTAAAAAAAATTCGCAATAATATGCGCAATTCGGGAGTATGTTGGGATCACATTATAAAATAATGAGTTTTCGAGCGAGTCGCGAAAGGGAGAGTCGCTTTTCGCGAACAATAATTTCGGATAAACTATTTCTTGATCGCTTAAACACTACACTCAAAACACTTTCCATGAATCTGAACAGAACTATAATTCTTTGATTTTTGTGCCACCTGATATTCTTTTAACATTCAAATAACTATTTTTTGAAATTTCGCTGAAATATAAATTAATTTTTTTTGAAAAATAATTCTTTAAAATTTCAAGGAATAGCTCTTTACAATATAAAAGAATATCTGGTAGTGCACAAATCAAAGAATACTTCTCTTAAATTTCATGGAAATAATTTTGAGCATACAGTGCTTAGATATCACACATTACAACGAAACCAGGATATATCACAACCAGCTAAACAAGTATTGCAGGCAATTATACTGTGCTGTGACCCCGTGTGTCTCCCTCTTCAGGCACCACAGTCCTGAAGACCTAGCAACGTACCTCGACTTTCATTCGTCGATCAGCACGCGCTGACGCAACAGCAACACGCGCCAGCCGTTCAGCTGTCGGCTGCGAGTCGAACGACATTCGACCAATGCCGCCAGATCCAGCCTGATTCGCAGTTGCCGACTCGAACGATCGCTCAGCGCCAACACCACTTACGGCGTACGAGGAGCTTCGATCGCCGTCTCGATCGGCCGACGACGACGACTGTCGGCTTGATCGCGGCGAACGCGAGAGCTGGTTGTGTTGCTGTTGTTGCGGACGAATGCTCGACGCCTTGACAGCTGTCGACGAAATCCTTTGGCCCACTGGCGACGAATCACGCGAGTCCCCACCTAGAGTGGTGCGAAGCTGAAATCGATGTACAGTACTCGCCAAAAATGACCGTCGCATTTCGAGCGAGCGAGTTCGAGCGAGTCGCGAGCGAGTCTCGAGCGAGTCGCGAGCGAGTGGCTCGCTCGAGATTTCGCAACTATTTAAATTAATAGAAAATTCTATTTTTAGAACAAATTTATTTCGAGCGAGTCGCGAGCGAGTGTCGAGCGAGTCGCGAGCGAGTGTCGAGCGAGTCGCGAGCGAGCGACAGTCATTTTTGGCGGGTACTGTAATTCAAAATAAAGCACAACGCAGCGACTATAAGCATTCAATTTGTATGTATGTAATACAAGCGATTAAGACTAAATAGAATGTACACAATACATAATGTATATATATTTTATAAGTATACAAATTTCTAGATAACAGTTTAGGTCTATATACAATGTTACCCACTGCAAATGTAAACGTTTATAAATGTATATGAATATAAGGCAAACACTACTACAGAGGCCCACTAGCCAGTCCATAACGCTCCGAAAAGTGGGAGGAGAGAACTTCGGGGAGCCACATGTTCAGTCTCGAAGAAAATTTCAAAGTGGGGATATAAATTTTGCTTAAAAATACTAAATATTTCCATATTTTCATATAATTTTACTTTTTCCAGCTATAAAATGACATTTTAGCATTAGAAATAGTGGGAATTAATGTTTAAAAACATTTTACATAGAAAAAACATAAATTATTTTGAAATATAAAAATTTTTGAATTCAGTTGAACATGGGGGCTGCGGCAAGGCGGGGGAACGGTAATGGGGAAATCTCACGACGAACATGGTGGATTTGGAAAGTGGGTGGTCCCCCCACTGTGGACAGCCCAGGCCCAGTGATCGGCGAATTCCCAACTACCATGGAAATTGAATTTTAATTAATATTAGTTTATAAAAATGTACGAAGAATCGAAGTAGCATAGGAAATCCTGCCGCTCAGCTATGTATTTAGTGCAGCAGAAATCGATTAACCACCGCAACATGATTTAGAAACGAGTGAAGGTACGTTCGCACTATCGGCGTCGCAACTTAAGCTTGTGTTCAGCTAAATAGTAAACGGCACATCTTAGAGGACTATTGCACTGCCGTAAGTAAAGGGCCTGGTATTATTTAATTACTGTGCTTGTAGTTGGTAGTTGTGCCTTAAAATATTTCACTACAACAAACTCGGTGACACTCATAGCTCAACAACGGCTGGTCCGCTGGATGTCGGTGAGTGCTTAAAGTGTTTGTCTTGACGCGAATTGGTGCGGTTATCAGTGTTAGATTGTTAGGTATTGATTTAATTATTTCCAACTACCGTATTGGAAGCTAATTTTTAATTACGATAAATTCGGCGACACCCATAGCTCAACAACAGCTGGTCGGATCGATATCGGCGAGGGCTCAAAATGTTTGTTTCGACGCGAATTGTGCTGTTATCAGTCTCAGATTTCTAGCTCCTTATTTGTTGTGTTTAAAAATGTTTAGCTATGATAATAGTGATACAGATAGATGTTTTTTGAGGCTCAAAATATTTGTCTTGGAACGAACTGGTGCGGCTTTCAGTCTTAAATATCTAGCTATTCATTAATTATTTCCAACTACCGTAATGTAGTTGGTAGTTGTGCCTTAAAATATTTAATTACGATAAATTCGGCGACACACACAGTTCAACAATGGCCAGTTGAATCGGCATCGATGTGGACTCAAAATGTTTCTTGACGATAACAGGTTCGGTTTTAAATATTATATTTCTGCTCCATATCTTGGCCTACTATTACTGAAAAACCCAATTTTGATATAAAACTTAATTTGTAATTTTCATTTCTTCCTCTGTAACTCGCGTAAAATTTCACATGTAGTTTTCACATGGTGGTGTAAAAGCCTTTACTTCTATCTCGCATGTTGCCAAACTGGGACCAATTAACCCGTCCTTTCAGGACTAAATTTCAAATTTGTTTGGATGTCATCAAATACTGGTAACTTTCTTTTAGGTATAAAAATTTATTGGTCCACCTTTTGATTCCCGTCTTTTTCAAAAACTACAGCTTCAGGCAATAAAAACAAATGTAGTATTTTCAAGGAGTCGCTACGGCAGTTGGGATTTCGTCACTCATGGCACTTAGTCTAACCGTGATTGCTACAAAATAATATAATTATGGGATGTGCTTTCTTACGAAGAAGACGATGCTATAACACAAAACGATGTATTATACTCTTCGAATTTAGCGACTAATCACTAAAAGTCCATCGGTAGTTGGGAATTACATAATTATTATATTTGTCAATATCGTTTGTGTTACTCTAAATAAATGGCTTCGCCTAGGCGCCACCGTGCTGAAATATGTAGTTGTACGATAAAAGCTTGCTCATGTTCGGCAACCGTATGTCGGACATAGAATGTTAAATTATTATGCCGTAATATGGCCGCGTTCGTAGACACATGACAAAGCGGTTTGAAGACATATTTCAACCGTAGTGGTTCACGTCGCCACGGACCATAATTCTTGCTCGATGTGAATGCAATTATATAAAAGGTCAAATTTCAAACATCCCGGCGACGAGTCTCTATCTCACTGTAAAAAGAGCGTAAAGAAGTAATCTGGACGGGCCAATAGATGTTACTTCAAAATTTTCATCCTTTCATTTTCATCTATGGCAACACCCATACTTTAAAACTTACCGGCTACAGGTAGCAAGAGTACAGGTAGTTTAAAGAGTGGATGTAGGAAACTGCCGGTCGAAACATGCTCGACCACCAGAGATGAAGATCTCAGCGCATAACGGATGTACAACGTTAGGTAAATACATCTCACCGAATAAAAGTTTCATTAAAAGCAAAATAATGATTTTAAATGATGTTTCGTTTCATAATAATATGAAATCAATATTTAAACTTTCACATCGAACATTTCGAGCGAGTGCGGTAAATTAGATTCGCTGACGGTCACCTTAAATGCATGAAAAGTACGGTTGCCATGTTGGATTATATATAGCGATACCATCGAAAAACTTTTACAGACCGTTTTATACCGCGAAATACAATACATAACAAAACAACGTCAACAGACTATATCCTGGAAATCGAGATAGTCGATCCTAATCCTAGAAAGATATGTTTAGAACTCTTAGAGTTCAACAAAATTTAGCTTTCATAATGGCATAAGAAATGTACGTCAAACCTGGCTACAATAACTTGCGTATATACGATATTTTCGCCAACAATAACCAAAAACTGACAGTTACCACTTCAATGTAGCATTTTTGAAAATTGCTAAAAATCTGGTTACTTCCAGTAAAAAAAATGGTTAAAACGTTGTTTTTAACCTCAGTTTATTAAGGCCAAGGTTCTGAAGTTTCAAGTTTATCAAAAATTTTAGCTTTTTTCACTGAAAAACAGTAATATTGAAAATTGATAGATTTAGAAGACGGAGGGGTAGCGTTCCAGCCAAGCTGACCCCAGTTAATGTTTTTAGCAAAATCGAACCGTCCTCATCGTTCCCAACCACACCCTCGTTCATGCCACCTGACAGAATAATTGTCAGGCGATGGAGAAGCTACATTATCGCCTAAGAACTTTAGCGGCCGATTCGCTATAAAATTAACTGCAGCAGATTCACGAAAAGGACGTAAAAAAAATTTTCAGCCAGGTAATACAGTAAAAAACCTGTGCACACAGGTTATGTGAAACACTTAGCGCCACTGTCCATTAAAATTACGCAAAACATTGGCTTACCCCTTTATTCGAACGTTTGTCATCGTCCGAATAGTTACTCAATGCTGACCGTGAACGACGCTTCCGCGACTGCTCTAGATTCGGCGAGTCCGACCTGAAGCAAAAATTAGACACAACTATCATTTTTAGACATTTGTATATACATTACAAATTTAGAGTTATATAAATGGATAAAACCGTGGACAAATAAACTGACACCTTTACAAAAATCGAGAGCCTGATTGGAAAATTCGACAGATACATACATACAAATTTTTGAAAGGGACCATTTGATCAATTCAGTTTCAATAAACTTATTTTAGCAGAAATTACCAGAAAAAAAATTAAAACCATTTGTTATATACTAATATTAAAAAATTTACACCACGGGTTTTTTCGCTAAAAGACCAAAACAAGCTAAATAACGATTCCAAAAAATATAAAACTATATATATATATATATAGTAAAGCTAGCAAACTGCTAACAGATATCTCACACCCATTGAAGCACGTAGCGCACAGTTGTAAGATCGGATATGTAAGCTATTTTAAAGAAATGGTCAAATTTTATGACATTATTAAAGCCCAAAAGCTCAATCGGTTGAGCGTTGCATTATCGATCATGAGGTCGTTTCTTAGATTGACTTATCTTCCCATCAATTCGCGTCGGTAAATTGAGTTGCAAGGAGGCCACTCGTGACTAAAGTTGCCAATATGGGGGTTTTACGGGCCAAAATGGTAGGGAAACGATTGGTTGCAACTGAATACTAGTTGAGCGGAGCGAGGCGAAGGGTTTTTATTTTCTGTCTGGGAGTAAAAAGGTTGATGTCCGTCCGTTCGTTCGGTCCGACGGATCTCAAGAACCACTGAACCGATTTTAAAAAACTTTTTTTTCGTTTGAAAGCCTATCATGTCAGAGTGTGCACCTGATATTTGGGATTAAAAATTTTGAGTGGTTAATTAGTAATAAGCTAACTAGTTAAGCTTATGCAGCTAAAACAGAGAATTTCGCAATATTTGTGTTATTTATTGAAATAGAATAGTTTCGATCAAACCATTATAGGGTTTTTTGGGTCGAAGAATTCAAATATAATATTTTTACCAATGATAAAGCCCTATGCAATGTAGTTATTTGAAGAACATAAAATTGAGTACATTCGTAATGCCACAGCCCAAGCTCCGCTCACAAATGTAGTTCCACTACCGACAAGTTAAAATATTGCAGCCAAGGCTTTAGGCTAATTAACCAGGTTAGCCGTCTCACTAGCCTAAAAATTGTACCGGGAATGATTCGAGGTACTACATGCTTAATACTATGACCGTTTTAAGTGTTTGGCCAACTGCAATTTGGACTTGTATGCATCAAATAGCAACTCCATGAATGTCGTACTAGAGATACAAAAAGTTTGGAAATGAAACGAACAAAAACTGTACCAACAGAACAGCTTTGTCTTCAACAAAATAAAGTAGCACAATACATAATATACATCAATATTATAGATGGACCATGTCAATAAAGATATAATTAACAAAAATAAGCGCCACATAATTTATAATTATTAAAAATTAGGCAAAATTTGCCGCCAGGACGTAGTTAAATATCGGCCTCCAAACCACAAAATTTCCGGCAACAAAACTACGTACCGTATATCGCGTACAAACTATATACAGTATTAAACCGAGTCAAGGCCACTCGAGCGTTGCCATAACGAAATTAACAATTATAACATAATGATCATCCGGTGAGTGACGTTGAGTAAAGCAACCACACCAACGATTACTCTGGAATTGATGGTTGTCGTTGAAACACCAGAACACGATTCACTTCGTGACCATCCTACGCTATAATGCTGATATCGCCGTTTCTTCAGAAACTCCATGCCTCACAATGCAATCAAGGTTTATTGCAGGCCTATTTGGTTCGCCACAGGTTGCACCGCCCAAAACAGCTGGCCCGTAACATAGTTATCGTCCAGTGATTGACGTTGTGTAAAGCAACCACACCAACGATTACTCTGGAATTGATGGTTGTCATTGAAATATTAGATCACAATCCACTTACTGCCCGACCATCCTACGCCATAATGCCAACATCGACGTTTGTTCCGAAACACCTTGCCCCACAATGCAACCAAGACTTATTGGAGGACTATTTGGTTCGCCATACGTTGCAACACCCAAAACAGTTGGCCCGCTATGATTTCTCCAACTAATATTATATATTAACACAAACGAACAGATAGCAGCAAACTGAATGACAGTGTCATTATATTGTGAACGGTACATTTATTTGACAGCCATTTAGCTAACACAACCACAGTTTTGGGTTGACTTGGCAAGTGAGCATAAAATACACAGATTATCCCGTTTCTACCATCAGCCATAGTACAAACTGCAATGCAACGGAAGCGCGCTGTAGGTTGAGCATGTCCAATTAGGTATATATCCAAAAGAAATTAGAAATTCAATACATGTGTCAATTACGGAGTGTCGGAGGAGAATAAACATTGAAACGTTACACACTCATGACATCGGTTAGTTTAACATTGTATTGATTTCATGCGTTGCATCTAGACGGTGCTCGTTTAAACGTACACATATGTTATCCGTGCATCCATCTATTTTTGACACCTTATCGAATGTAATAAAGCTAAATTTGCAATATTTAACTATCGCAAAATGGCAAAGACTAAATTCTCTCGATTTAAGTTAAATATTAGGACCTCAAAACGATATAAAACTATTACTATACTATTATTACTATTATTATTACTATACTTTATAATATTAAATTAAAAATGATTTGCCACTTATTCCATTATTTTTTACTTATATAAGTATCACGTACATTCCAGGGAATAACCGGAACGGAAATTTACCGGAAACGGAACCAGCAACCGGAACCGTCCATTTAAACCGGATCCGGAACCTATCTTCGAAATCTATATATATTGTAAAACAGATTAAGGAAGAAATGCTGGTACAGGGGATTTAAAATGTGTTAAAAATAACTTTAACAATAAATTTAATGTGTTGTGATGTTATTATTGTCTTTCTGGAACTTTAAGGAGACTAAGGAAGCTAAATAATGTTTATTTATCGATCAATATGTAAGTTTTTGGACGCCCAGAGCAAAAAATGTCTTCCACTATACATCTTTGCGTATATTGCGTCAAAATGAATGTGCTTATAACGCATGGAGCGTAGAGTAAACACTTTCGCTCGGTAAAAGAAACACTTTCGCTCTGTTTCCAGTCGCCTCCCTTTACTACAAATACGTTTGTTACATGTTGTTCTGTAGGAAGCTTGACATTATTGGTTTATATGGTTCTAAGATAAAATAATAGAAGGTATATACTATAATTTTCTGATCAGTGGTCAGCGACACTGTTTAGGCTAGCGTTGGGCAACCAGTGTCCGTCAGTTAGATAATAATGATGATAATTTTCTAATCACATTACTATAAATGAGACCAACAATACTGCTCGCCCAATTTCAATGAATACAGTTCATTGCCAAGGACGCAGTTTCTGGTTGCATTGCAGATAACTTTGCTTTACATCAATGTAGACTGATTTAAAAAGTTTGCAAGCGCACTGGCTTGTGCTTGACGCAATTTATGTTAGCCAAGCTTACAACTAAGTACTTCTACATAATCCATACTCTGTTACCGAGTTGGATAAATCTAATATATATACCCCGCAGACTTCTGAATGTGTAAAATTGCTGCTACAAGCATTGACATGGCTTTGTTTTGTTAACAAACTCCTGCAGGTTAACATAACAATTCCAGCTGAAATTATGTGTCCTAATTACGTTTCACACTGTAAATTGCCGAGTTAATGTTTTCTTTTGCTTGACTGTATTGGTATTTCATCATTGTATATATGTTACATGTTTGGACCACAGATGAAGCAAAAATGTGGAAAATTTCTTACAAAATTTTTTAAACCGGAATTCCGGTTCCGGTATAGTTTTTGCCCTTTGCAGGAACCGCAACCGGAACACGATTTTCGCCGGAACCGGAATTCCGGTTACTCCCAGGTACATTCCTATGTGATCTACAACGGACCATGTGATTAATCCTATGTGTTCATATCAAAATTCAATTAAATTATAACGCTTTAGCTCGCTTTACTGAATCTATACAAACATGCGTCAATGGATCTATCAAAGATTTTGTCTTGTAGGGTCCGATGTCAAACCAAAAAATAAATAGCGCTATGCATAGCTTAGTTGACCTTTGCATTGTCTTAATTTACGTCTTAGTATCACTGCTGGTTCAAAGAGATAAAGCTGCAGGCTGCGGATCCGACCGGATTTAGGTTTGTCAGATTAACACGAGTTTGTTCAAATCGTCTTGGTTCCGGACAGGTCATTATAAATCGACTGTTCTGGAACTAGTTTGGTGTCAAAAACGTCGTTTCAAATCGAGCTGATGGATGGTTGCAGAATATGATTCTGTATTTTTCAATATCGGCGGCTAAACTCTACATAATATGTCATTCACAAAATGGAAGACAACCACAGAATACGACTCCTACTGCATATTTTGCCCAAAAATTCAAATGAAACGTTGAGTGGCGTAAAAAGAGCACACCCTGAACACTTCAATTTTTGAATATATAAATTTGAATAATATACTAACATGTGCCCAATGAAAGCGGAAACGTAGTAGCTGCAAGCAACGAGTGGGCAAAGAGGGTTGTATATCATGATAACGTTCATAAGTCAAATTCATTCGTTCGTTTATTAGATAGAAAAATAGCATGCAAAATCACATATTTTGTTTATTATGCTTTGATTATTCCCTAAATCAAGCTTACCAATAATATTACGACAGCCATACGCTAATAACGGGAAAAGTCTCCCAATAAAGGAGTTTCACTATTTGAAATTCGAAGTTGGTTTAAGTCACATTGGTAATATCTAAAACAACTTAAATGACTCTGTTTTTATTGAAGTTTGGATGTTTGCGGATGATTCTAAACTGGCGCAGCATACAAAGAAGTCTGTTTATTGGCTGTATTGTATGGGGCTTCAAGAAGATTTATCGTCTATTGCGGCATGGGCTTCTGACTGGATGCTAGATGTCAATGTTAGTAAGCGCAGAGCTTTCATTTTGGTCATCCTAATCGTAATTACAACTATTCACTTAACGGCCAAGCTATTCTATAGAACACAGTAGTATGAGTTCTATGAGTAAAGATATGTAACAACCTAAAACGTGCACTTCACTGCGCCAACGTTGTATCTAATGCTAATAAAGTGTTGCGACTCATGACAGTCACACAGAGGTTCTGGGATAAGCATACGTTTCTTATCCTCTATTAAGCTCTCGTGTGGTGCTTTTCTAATAAATGCCAGCTGTTCGTGGAATCAACATTACCATAGGGATGTTGTACTCACTGAAAAAGTACATCAACGGGCGACTAAACAAATTCCATCGCTACGATGTTTAGACTATAATAAGCGCCTCCAATGGCTTGGGCGGCAGACTCCGGAGTATCGACGTCTGCGGTAGGATGTAATAATGGTCTACAGACCGCTCCATTGGCATGTAAAAGACAGTCCGTCTAGTCTATTTGCTTTGGTTCATATGACCGGTACCCGTCAACATTGTTTGAACCTATGTTATCACAATACTGCGCGACCCAATATTCGCAAGTTCTTCTTCGCCCATCGAGTCATATTTACATGGAACGGCCTGCCGGAACAGGTTGTACAAGCTGACACAGTTCAAAAGTGTAAAAGAATGCTCCACGAGTCATGTTACTTAGTAGAGCTACTTCTGCTGCCGCCTTGGGTTGCTTTTTCTGTATAACATAAAGACACGAAAACCAGCCGATTCTCCTATTGACTTCATGAGAAATATGGCATTTCAACGCAGCTATGCTCAATACGGCAACGATGGGGCGCGCTATAAGCATGCGTACTAATGTTCACTGCAAAATCCTTCTACCAATCGATCAATCAATCAATATCGTTTATTCTGTAATACATCCCTCTTATTCTAGGGTAAAGCCTTTTGGGACATATACCATGTGAACGCATGTGAACCAGCGAATTGATCACGGTTTACAACAAATTTTGGCAATATCCGTCCTAATCATACTACAATTCGGTCAAATTTTATTTCGAGTATCAGCTGGCTAAAAATTATTAATAACAGCGAGTCACGTTTCCATCATAACTAATTGTTTACAATGTTGATAAACTGTTCACGATATTCTAAACGTTAAAAATTTCATTCTTCGCTGTAGTTGTTTCAATGGTTTTCTTGCGTCACGTTCGTGTTAACATTAGAAGTTAGTTTCAGCCATGATCAATATATTAAGATTGGAACAGTAATGTTTAAGCAAATGTTAGCAGCATTAATACCATTTCCTGTACTTACGTAATGCGCTATTTTTTCTTCTCCGCTGGCCAGAATTAACACAGTAATTATTTATGCTTTTTACTGGCAATTTTGTTAAATTATATTCATGTGATTGTTGACCAGTATACCTATACATTAGCTAATATCTAATTTCAAATGTTACAATCATGGTTGAAATATGGGCATTTCTCAGGCAAACCGTGTAGGGTGTGAGGAAGACACTACATTCCTCTGTCTGCGAGGATAATGGTACATATATCGATCGTTGTTACCACCACGAACAATCGCTTGCGCTCTGTTTATTGAGGAATAGAGAAGAAATCTCACGGAACAAGAAATTCGCAAATACGATGTTGAGCCAAGTGGTAGTCAGTAGAAGAATTTAAGAAAAATCCAATCGCTGCAAAGACTTCACAGGAATACAAAATTGCTCGAGACTATACATGATCTCTTTTGGGGGTGAGAGATGATTGGGGGTACAGAGACTATGGGGGCATAGTTTCCAAAAAATGGGTGCTATAGCAAGCGTAAAATAATTTTTCCCCCCCAACTGGGATTGGGCCGAAATATTTCGTCCTACGAAAAATCTTAACACGAGTAACTTAGCAGTGCTTAGTACCTAATACCGAGCAAAAGGGTCAAAAGTTTACTATTAAATTGTAGCCCCAGGTAGGCTTAGGCTTAAGTTTAGGCTGTCTTTGATGAAGAAAAATTTATACGATCACCAACAACGGAAAAACTAGACATGATCAGCTACATGATGGCGAACTGGACAAGGACATGATTCGTTTTATAATGGTACCCATAACATTTTCCCATCGCCTTTAGTACTCTGCCGTGCTTTTAATACTATAATGGTACTATATATCCATCTCACGCACATATTTTCATATTTCTTCAAAGCTTATTTCGATGAGGCACATGGACATCACTCTCTCTGTCCAATATCGTTCTTCAAACACCATTCGTTTGTTCGTTAAACGAACAAAAACGTTCCAGCGCCGCAAACTTCGGTAATACCAGATTATTGTCTCTTTAATAAAATAGACATCCATTCCATAGTCAAGCATGAAGACAGCTTAATCCATTTTCTTCGCAATAGGGTTTGAAATTTGTCACTACCAGCGTTCGATAACATTATAATAAGCAAAAGATTTTCAATCCAACGACGTTCCACATCATACGATTTTCTTTTTCTGTCCAGTGAGAAAAACGTTACAGAACCTCGCATAATATACGAATATGAAGCGATATTCAGCTAATTCTGGCCATCGGCTGCCCATCCCGAGATACATCTAAATAGAGACGGCGTTTAACTACGTACGTATCGCTCGGCAACGTTATAAAATACTACAAAAAATACAGGCAAGACTAGAGGACGGCATAACGTAGTACCATCAAGAAAGCACAAAAACGTCGCCTCAATCCTTATAGTTTTCATTAAAATGTGGTTTTCGATTTGACACAACATGTAAATAATATAGAAATGTTTTTAAGTGGAAACCACACATACATAGCGCAGCGGATGTATGTAATTAACGCTTGTCCTGCACATCGTAATAGTTTTCATATTCAACACATAGTGTCGTGGACGCATACATTGCAAATATCAACTACATTTAGCAAACCCAGAAAAATCGATGGATGAATTATAAAATTTTCCGTACAAATAAATTAAAAAGCTGGCACTCGTATAAAGAAACCTCTACAGTAACCCACAATAAATATGATATATATGTTTAGAAGAAAGAACAGCATAGAGGAGTGGGATGCATTCGACCCCAGACTTAGTCTTATCGTAAGCTTTATGTACAATGAACCTTAGATTAACGCTTAAGCTTAAGGTAACCGATAGCGGTATATCTTGCACTTCACTTACGTGTTGGAGTAGTGTAGAGGCTTTCTCTACACGACTGTCAGTTATTTTACGTGCGCAAAATTATGAAATTATGCATGATAAATAAATCCACCATTTGTAGTTTTTAAAAAATCCGAATAAAAGTATTTAACAGTTGAAGTAAGCACTTCGAATAACTCAAGTCGTCAGATTTGACAAATGTTTTAAATTTGTCTTTTCGAACTTATTTTAAAATTTTTCGTTTATATAAAACAACTAAGAGGTCGAAAACGAGTAGTGTGATGAAAACAGTTATGTTCGTTGAAATAGCAGCCGTTGGTAAAAGAATTATAATTGTGTGTGAGAAAAGACGCCACTGGAACCCGATAGACTAAAATGACGCGGTATAGGCAAAAATTACGAAGTACTGAACCGTCGACGGTTTTACGATATTCTGAGCAAGAAATCATTAACGCAGCACAACCCAAAGCTAGATCCACAATGAAATATAACTAAGTGTCAAAGAATAACTGGGACACCTAGAACAAGCTGCGTGAAAAGGTACCAAAATTAGCTCGACTCGTTGTACAGAACCGGATCCAACTACTCGAATCGCGTCGCCAATGCGGTTCGAAAAAACAGTACTCGCCAAAAATGACTGGCTCGCTCGAGATTTCAAAACTAAATTAATTATAAATGCTATTCTTAGAACAATACATTTTTACTGAGTTCTTGAAATGAGCGACAGTTCATTTTTGGCGGGTACTGGTATACTAACTAACAAATCCTTGCAACGAATGAAATCCCATTGGCAAATCGAAAAATTGTTATCACTATCGGTCATTATAGACATTTTCTGAATTGTCTTGTCGATCTGAGTCGAACGACACCAAAATCACCCGTATCGTCAATTTGTAATTTTGGACTGTGCTGAATGGTAAGGGAAAAGCCTATAAAAGTATTGCTAAAGTCATTTACCTTAGTTTTGAGGTATTCACAAAAACAATTTCTTCGCAGTAAGCCCAAACTCAAGAAAAAGCAAATATACATCCTATGTGTTGAATATGAAAACTATTACGATGTGCAGGACAAGCGTTAATTACATACATCCGCTGCGCTATGTATGTGTGGTTTCCACTTAAAAACATTTCTATATTATTTACATGTTGTGTCAAATCGAAAACCACATTTTAATGAAAACTATAAGGATTGAGGCGACGTTTTTGTGCTTTCTTGATGGTACTACGTTATGCCGTCCTCTAGTCTTGCCTGTATTTTTTGTAGTATTTTATAACGTTGCCGAGCGATACGTACGTAGTTAAACGCCGTCTCTATTTAGATGTATCTCGGGATGGGCAGCCGATGGCCAGAATTAGCTGAATATCGCTTCATATTCGTATATTATGCGAGGTTCTGTATTGTTTTTCTCATGGGACAGTAAAAAGAAAATCGTACTATGTGGAACGTCGTTGGATTGAAAATCTTTTGCTTATTATAATGTTATCGAACGCTGGTAGTGACAAATTTCAAACCCTATTGCGAAGAAAATGGATTAAGCTGTCTTCATGCTTGACGATGGAATGGATGTCTATTTTATTAAACAGCAATCCGGTATTACCGAAGTTTGCGGCGCTGGAACGTTTCTGTTCGTTTAACGAACAAACTGAATCGTGTTTGAAGAACGATATTGGACAGAGAGAGTGATGTCCATGTGCCTCATCGAAATAAGCTTTGAAGAAATATGAAAATATGTGCGTGAGATGGATATATAGTACCATTATAGAGTTGAAGCACGGCAGAGTACTTAAAGGCGATGGGAAAATGTTATGGGGACCATTATAAAACGAATCATGTCCTTGTCCAGTTCGCCATCATGTAGCTGTCATGTCTAGTTTTTCCGTTGTTGGTGTCGTATATTTTTCTTCATCAAAGACAGCCTAAACTTAAGCCTAAAGCTACCTGGGGCTACAATTTTTAATAGTAAACTTTTGACCCTTTTGCTCGGTATTAGGTACTAAGCACTGCTAAGTTACTCAGTGTTAAGATTTTTGGTAGGACGAAATTTCGGCCCAATCCCAGTTCGGGGGGGGGAAAAATTATTTTACGCTTGCTTATAGCACCCGTATTTTGGAAACTATGCCCCCATGGTCTCTGAACCCCAATCATCTCTAACCCCAAAAGAGATCATGTATAGTCTCGAGCAGTTTTGTCTTTCTCTGAAGTCTTTTCAGCGATTGGATTTTTCTTAAATTCTTCTACTGATGACCACTTGGCTCAACATCGTATTTGCGAATTTCTTGTTCCGTGAGATTTCTTCTCTATCCCCTCAATAAACAGAGCGCGAAGCGATTGTTCGTGGTGGTAACAACGATCGAAATATGTACCATTATCCTCGCAGACAGAGGAATGTAGTGTTCCTCACACCCTACACGGTTTGCCTGAGAAATGCCCATATTTCAACCATGCAATTGTAAGAACATTTTGAAATTAGATATTAGCTAATGTATAGGTATACTGGTCAACAATCACATGGAAATATAATTTAACAAAATTGCCAGTAAAAAGCATAAATAATTACTGTGTTAATTCTGGCCAGCGGAGAAGAAAAAAATAGCGCATTACGTAAGTACAGGAAATGGTATTAATGCTGCTAACATTTGCTTAAACATTACTGTTCCAATACTTAATATATTGATAATCATGGCTGAAACTAACTTTCTAATGTTAACACGAACGTGACGCAAGAAAACCATTGAAACAACTACAGCGAAGAATGAAATTTTTAACTTTTAGAAAAATATCGTGGAAACAGTTTATCAACATTGTAAACAATTAGTTATGATGGAAACGTGACTGACGTTATTAATAATTTTTAGCCAGCTGATACTCGAAATAAAAATTTGACCCAATTGTAGTATGATTAGGACGGATATTGCCAAAATTTGTTGTAAACCGTGATCAATTCGCTGGTTCACATGCGTTCACATGGTATATGTCCCAAAAGGCTTTACCCTAGAATAAGAGGGATGTATTACAGAATAAACGATATTGATTGATTGATCGATTGGTAGAAGGATTTTGTAGTGAACATTAGTACGCATGCTTATAGCGCGCCCCATCGTTGCCGTATTGAGCATAGCTGCGTTGAAATGCCATATTTCTCATGATGAGGCGGAAGTCAATAGGAGAATCGGCTGGTTTTCGTGTCTTTATGTTATACAGAAAAAGCAACCCAAGGCGGCAGCAGAAGTAGCTCTACTAAGTAACATGACTCGTGGAGCATTCTTTTACACTTTTGAACTGTGTCAGCTTGTACAACCTGTTCGTGCAGGCTGTTCCAGGGAAATATGACTCAAATGGGCGAAAGAAGAACTTGCGAATATTGGGTCGCCCAGTATTGTTATAACATAGGTTCAAACAATAGTTGACGGGTACCGGTCATATGAACCAAAGCAAATAGACTAGACGGACTGTCTTTTACATGCCAATGGAGCGGTCTGTAGACCATTATTACATCCTACCGCAGACGTCGAAATACTCCGGAGTCTGCCGCCCAAGCCATTGGAGGCGCTTTTTATAGTCTAAACATCGTAGCGATGGAATTTGTTTAGTCGCCCGTTAATATTACTTTTTCAGTGAGTACAACATCCCTATGGTAATGTTGATTTTTGGCACACCTGGGGTGTATTGGGAGAGCACCACACGAGAGCTTAATCAAGGGAATTGCAACAAACGTATGCTTATAAAAAAACCTCTGTGTCAGTGTCATGAGTCGCGACACTTTGTAGGCATTAATTACAAACATTTGAGCGGTCACAACCATTTTTTAGGTTGTTACATATCTTTACTAGTGGAATTTCAGTGCTGCTGTGTTCTATATTTTAAAAAAAAAAAAAAATGAATACAAGTTATTACAATTAGGATTAAAAAAATGAAAGCTCTGCGCTTACTAACATTGACATCTAGCATCCCGTCAAAAATGTTGGTGCCGCAATAGACGATAAATACTTCTTGAACTCCCATCGAGATACAGCCAATAAACACACTTCTTTGTATGCTGCGCCGGAAATTAGAATCATCCGCAAACATCCAAACTTCAATAAAAACAGAGTCATTTAAGTTGTTCCAGATATTACCAATGTGACTTAAAGTTAAACTTCAAAATTTAAATAATCAAATCCCATTATTTGGTTTTTTTTTCCGTTATTAGCGTATCAGTGTCCGTAATATTATTGGTAAGCTTAGTTTTAAAGAATAATGCGAAGCATAAATTTAAACTAAATATGTGATTTTGCATGCTATTTTTCTATCATATAAACAAACAAAAAAAAAAAATTAACTTATGAACGTTATAATAGTGTACAACCCTCTTTTGCCCCATTCGGTTGCTTGCAGCTACTACGTTTCAGTTTTAATTGGGCACATGTTAGTATATTATTCGAATTTATATATTCAAAAATTGAAGTCAAAAGGGTGTGCTCTTTTTTTACACCACTCGACATTTCATTTGAATTTTTGCAGCGAAATAGACAGGTAGGAGCCGTATTCCTGTGGTTTGTTTTTCTCTTTTGTGAATGACATATTATGAAGTTTTTAGGCAGCGAAAACTGAAAAATACAGAATCATCATTCTGCAACCATCCATCAGCTCGATTTGAAACGACGTTTTTGACACCAAACTAGTTCCAGAACAGTCGATTTATAATGACCTGTCCGGAACCAAGACGATTTGAACAAACTCGTGTTAATCTGACAAACCTAAATCCGGTCGGATCCGCAGCCTGCAGCTTTATCTCTTTGAACCAGCAGTGATACTAAGACGTAAATTAAGACAATGCAAAGGTCAACTAAGCTATGCATAGCGCTATTTATTTTTTGGTTTGACATCGGACCCTACAAGACAAAATCTTTGATAGATCCATTGACGCATGTTTGTATAGATTCAGTAAAGCGAGCTAAAGCGTTATAATTAAATTGAATTTTGATATGAACACATAGGATTAATCACATGGTCCGTTGTAGATCACATAGGAATGTACCTGGGAGTAACCGGAATTCCGGTTCCGGCGAAAATCGTGTTCCGGTTGCGGTTCCTGCAAAGGGCAAAAACTATACCGGAACCGGAATTCCGGTTTAAAAAATTTTGTAAGAAATTTTCCACATTTTTGCTTCATCTGTGGTCCAAACATGTAACATATATACAATGATGAAATACCAATACAGTCAAGCAAAAGAAAACATTAACTCGGCAATTTACAGTGTGAAACGTAATTAGGACACATAATTTCAGCTGGAATTGTTATGTTAACCTGCAGGAGTTTGTTAACAAAACAAAGCCATGTCAATGCTTGTAGCAGCAATTTTACACATTCAGAAGTCTGCGGGGTATATATATTTAGATTTATCCAACTCGGTAACAGAGTATGGATTATGTAGAAGTACTTAGTTGTAAGCTTGGCTAACATAAATTGCGTCAAGCACAAGCCAGTGCGCTTGCAAACTTTTTAAATCAGTCTACATTGATGTAAAGCAAAGTTATCTGCAATGCAACCAGAAACTGCGTCCTTGGCAATGAACTGTATTCATTGAAATTGGGCGAGCAGTATTGTTGGTCTCATTTATAGTAATGTGATTAGAAAGTTATCATCATTATCATCTAACTGACGGACACTGGTTGCCCAACGCTAGCCTAAACAGTGTCTCTGACCACTGATCAGAAAATTATAGTATATACAGAAAATTTATTTTATCTTAGAACCATATAAACCAATAATGTCAAGTTTCCTACAGAATAACATGTAACAAACGTATGTGTAGTAAAGGGAGGCGACTGGAAACAGAGCGAAAGTGTTTCTTCTACAGAGCGAAAGTGTTTATTCTACGCTCCATGCGTTATAAGCACATTCATTTTGACGCAATATACGCAAGGATGTATAGTGGAAGGCATTTTTTGCTCTGGGGGTCAAAAAACTAAAATATTAAACGATAAATAAATATTATTTAGCTTGCTCAGTCTCTTTAAGGTTCCAGAAAAGCAATAATCCCATCACAATACATCATTTTAATGTAAAAGTTATTTTTAGCACATTTTAAATCCACTGTATGTGCATTTCTTCCTTTATCTGTTTTACTACATATAGATTTAGAAGACCAGGTTCCGTTCCGAATCCAGTTTAAATGGACGGCTCCGGTTGCTGGTTCCGGTTCAAGTAAATTTGGGTTCCCGTTATTCCCTGAATGTACGTGATACTCATATAAGTAAAATAATGGAATAAGTGGCAAATCATTTTTAATTTAATTTTATTAAAGTATAGTAATAATAATAGTAATAATAGTATAGTAATAGTTTTATATCGTTTTAGAGCATGGGTGTCCAAAGATTAAGCACCAATCAAGAGAATTTAGTCTTTTACCATTTGATAGTTAAATATTGCAAATTTAGCTTTATTACATTCGATAAGGTGTCAAAAATAGATGGATGCACGGATAACATACTGTTACGTTTAAACGAGCGCGGTCTAGATGCAACGCATGAAATCAATACAATGTTAAACTAACCGATGTCATCGATATATATAACGTTTCAATGTTTATTCTCCTCCGACACTCCGTAATTGACACATGTATTGAATTTCTAAATTTCTTTTGGATATATACCTAATTGGACATGCTCAACCTACAGCGCGCTTCCGTTGCATTGCAGTTTGTACTATGGCTGATGGTAGAAACGGGATAATCTGTGTATTTTATGCTCACTTGCAAGTCAACCCAAAACTGTGGTAGTGTTAGCTAAATGGCTGTCAAATAAATGTACCGTTCACAATATAATGACACTGTCATTCAATTTGCTGCTATCTGTTCGTTTGTGTTAATATATAATATTAGTTGGAGAAATCATAGCGGGCCAACTGTTTTTGGTGTTGCAACGTATGGCGAACCAAATAGTCCTCCAATAAGTCTTGGTTGCATTGTGGGGCAAGGTGTTTCGGAACAAACGTCGATGTTGGCATTATGGCGTAGGATGGTCGGGCAGTAAGTGGGTTGTGATCTAATATTTCAATGACAACCATCAATTCCAGAGTAATCGTTGGTGTGGTTGCTTTACACAACGTCAATCACTGGACGATAACTATGTTACGGGCCAGCTGTTTTGGGCAGTCCAACCTGTGGCGAACCAAATAAGCCTGCAATAAACCTTGATTGCATTGTGAGGCATGGAGTTTCTGAAGAAACGGCGATATCAGCATTATAGCGTAGGATGGTCACGAAGTGAATCGTGTTCTGGTGTTTCAACGACAACCATCAATTCCAGAGTAATCGTTGGTGTGGTTGCTTTACTCAACGTCACTCACCGGATGATCATTATGTTATAATTGTTAATTTCGTTATGGCAACGCTCGAGTGGCCTTAACTTGGTTTAATACTGTATATAGTTTGTTAGCGATATACGGTACGTAGTTTTGTTGCCGGAAATTTTGTGGTTTGGAGGCCGATATTTAACTACGTCCTGGCGGCAAATTTTGCCTAATTTTTAATAATTATAAATTATGTGGCGCTTATTTTTGTTAATTATATCTTTATTGACATGGTCCATCTATAATATTGATGTATATTATGTATTGTGCTACTTTATTTTGTTGAAGACAAAGCTGTTCTGTTGGTACAGTTTTTGTTCGTTTCATTTCCAAACTTTTTGTATCTCTAGTACGACATTCATGGAGTTGCTATTTGATGCATACAAGTCCAAATTGCAGTTGGCCAAACACTTAAAACGGTCATAGTATTAAGCATGTAGTACCTCGAATCATTCCCGGTACAATTTTAGGCTCAGTGACGGCTAACCTGGTTAATTAGCCTAAAGCCTTGGCTGCAATATTTTAACTTGTCGGTAGTGGAACTACATTTGTGAGCGGAGCTTGGGCTGTGGCATTACGAATGTACTCAATTTTATGTTCTTCAAATAACTACATTGCATAGGGCTTTATCATTGGTAAAAATATTATATTTGAATTCTTCGACCCAAAAAACCCTATAATGGTTTGATCGAAACTATTCTATTTCAATAAATAACACAAATATTGCGAAATTCTCTGTTTTAGCTGCATAAGCTTAACTAGTTAGCTTATTACTAATTAACCACTCAAAATTTTTAATCCCAAATATCAGGTGCACACTCTGACATGATAGGCTTTCAAACGAAAAAAAAGTTTTTTAAAATCGGTTCAGTGGTTCTTGAGATCCGTCGGACCGAACGAACGGACGGACATCAACCTTTTTACTCCCAGACAGAAAATAAAAACCCTTCGCCTCGCTCCGCTCAACTAGTATTCAGTTGCAACCAATCGTTTCCCTACCATTTTGGCCCGTAAAACCCCCATATTGGCAACTTTAGTCACGAGTGGCCTCCTTGCAACTCAATTTACCGACGCGAATTGATGGGAAAGATAAGTCGATCTAAGAAACGACCTCATGATCGATAATGCAACGCTCAACCGATTGAGCTTTTGGGCTTTAATAATGTCATAAAATTTGACCATTTCTTTAAAATAGCTTACATATCCGATCTTACAACTGTGCGCTACGTGCTTCAATGGGTGTGAGATATCTGTTAGCAGTTTGCTAGCTTTACTATATATATATATATATAGTTTTATATTTTTTGGAATCGTTATTTAGCTTGTTTTGGTCTTTTAGCGAAAAAACCCGTGGTGTAAATTTTTTAATATTAGTATATAACAAATGGTTTTAATTTTTTTTCTGGTAATTTCTGCTAAAATAAGTTTATTGAAACTGAATTGATCAAATGGTCCCTTTCAAAAATTTGTATGTATGTATCTGTCGAATTTTCCAATCAGGCTCTCGATTTTTGTAAAGGTGTCAGTTTATTTGTCCACGGTTTTATCCATTTATATAACTCTAAATTTGTAATGTATATACAAATGTCTAAAAATGATAGTTGTGTCTAATTTTTGCTTCAGGTCGGACTCGCCAAATCTAGAGCAGTCGCGGAAGCGTCGTTCACGGTCAGCATTGAGTAACTATTCGGACGATGACAAACGTTCGAATAAAGGGGTAAGCCAATGTTTTGCGTAATTTTAATGGACAGTGGCGCTAAGTGTTTCACATAACCTGTGTGCACAGGTTTTTTACTGTATTACCTGGCTGAAAATTTTTTTTACGTCCTTTTCGTGAATCTGCTGCAGTTAATTTTATAGCGAATCGGCCGCTAAAGTTCTTAGGCGATAATGTAGCTTCTCCATCGCCTGACAATTATTCTGTCAGGTGGCATGAACGAGGGTGTGGTTGGGACGATGAGGACGGTTCGATTTTGCTAAAAACATTAACTGGGGTCAGCTTGGCTGGAACGCTACCCCTCCGTCTTCTAAATCTATCAATTTTCAATATTACTGTTTTTCAGTGAAAAAAGCTAAAATTTTTGATAAACTTGAAACTTCAGAACCTTGGCCTTAATAAACTGAGGTTAAAAACAACGTTTTAACCATTTTACTGGAAGTAACCAGATTTTTAGCGATTTTCAAAATGCTACATTGAAGTGGTAACTGTCAGTTTTTGGTTATTGTTGGCGAAAATATCGTATATACGCAAGTTATTGTAGCCAGGTTTGACGTACATTTCTTATGCCATTATGAAAGCTAAATTTTGTTGAACTCTAAGAGTTCTAGACGTATCTTTCTAGGATTAGGATCGACTATCTCGATTTCCAGGATATAGTCTGTTGACGTTGTTTTGTTATGTATTGTATTTCGCGGTATAAAACGGTCTGTAAAAGTTTTTCGATGGTATCGCTATATATAATCCAACATGGCAACCGTACTTTTCATGCATTTAAGGTGACCGTCAGCGAATCTAATTTACCGCACTCGCTCGAAATGTTCGATGTGAAAGTTTAAATATTGATTTCATATTATTATGAAACGAAACATCATTTAAAATCATTATTTTGCTTTTAATGAAACTTTTATTCGGT
>JASANE010010917.1:0-29999 GCA_030248225.1 Trileptium ribeirensis
ACTCGCTTCTTTGAGTTAGGTTCAATGATAATTTTGGAGCCCACCACGGAAATTCTTGAGTGCTACCAATAAAATAAGGACTTGATCGATGTTTGGTTTTGATGGTTTTCCAAATTGCAAGCTGAGTTGGACGTTCAGAATGCTCATGCCGTGTTTGGGCTTGGACAGAAACGCAGCTTAAGGGAACGGAGGATGAGCCTCCGTCGGGCTTTAGAAAGCCCTCAAAATTTCTTCGATTTCCTCGGAGCTAAGAAAATTTGGGATCACAAAAGACTAAACAAACTCTAGGGACGCTAACTTGAGCTTAAGGTCTTTGTTTCTTTCTCGGAATGTTGTCTCGGAGTCATTTTCACTCCATCGTTCAGAATCTGATTTTAGTGTACGTAGGAAGCATAATCGGTAGGCATCTGGTTAGGACGACTGACCGGAGGAACTGGTAGGTGACCACCCTTGGATGACCTCTATGATCAGAAAATTTGGCTGAGGGAAGAAAAGCCCCAACCGACCAAAATTTCTGATGACCCCGTTCGGTGCCGCGAACGCATCGTTTGTGGTGATGCATAACTTCGGACTCCAAATAAATATGTCGCTAAAGCAATTAAATTTACCGGTGTCCACCATCGGTACGACGCAATGGTTTTCTCTAGAGACCATTGTCTAAAAAAAACAGAATTGAAAATTCTGCCCCCGGAACCTTTCAACTTCAGAATCCCTTGTCTTTGCGGGAGGAACACATCGTGTCCCCGCCTTTAAACAAAATTTTGCAACTTTCTAAAACTAAAGAAAACTTACCTCTTCGCCCGGGCCAATTCGGGCCCAAACCTGGGCGAAAAAGTGCAAAACCCCTTTTTCTTTTTGGAGCGAGTTGATCGCTGAGTTTAACCAGGTTTCACTATTTATCATGAGTGCCCGTTAGGCTACGTACTATGAATGCCCAATTTCACCTTTTCAATACTTTTAGTATCTACCAGTGCTAGTTTTCCAAGTCTAGTGAAGTTTAACTTGCACGGAGAATTTAAGTCCGCTGCAGTTTTTAGAGGAATTTTAAACCATTTTAGCCATAGGAGTACATTTACTTTTAGTATTAAGTCGGTTACAATTCAACTGCACTACAGTGCAGTTGAGACACTGCAACATTGCAGTGAAATAGAAAAAGAGTACCGTTTAAGATAGGCAAAGGACCAACAACCAAAGAAAGAAACAAAGGAGCCAAACGTGTCCTGGCCGAATTGCCCGAAGGATCGAGTTAAGTACAAACGACCCTGATTAGGTAGGAAACAAGGCGGAATTTGAAGCCTTTGGAATAGGTGGTTGGTCAGAAAAACACTCGCCGCATCGCCCTAGAACCCGACCTGAAATTCAAAAAGAAATCAACTGGCTATCAAAGTCAAAGGAAAATCAACTGGCTGGATTATTGTCCCGCAAGTTATTTAAAAAGGACGCCTCACGTCGCGTTGCCACCATGACCGTGCCCCGTCGGCTTGAATTAAAGGAAACTGTCCACATTTTTCTACTTCATTTGCCCCCACAGTCTTCGTCGTTCGGTCAGTCGTACTATCAAGGTAGGTAGGGACGCCAAGACTTATAGGGTGAATTTATGAATACGCACAAAGGAGAATACATCTTACGGATAAATTGCCAGGCACTTATTGTCCCCAGTTAGAGTCGGCATCGCCCTACGTAGTGCTACAACTACGCTGTCGAGACCGCATAGTCAGTCTGAGCACTGTTGTTCCTTCCCCCGCCTGAGTATTCGTTGCCCAGAGCGACCTGCGTTAAGGAGCGATTTCCGAAAAGCACTCTAGGGCCCCTGCTTAGTGCACTGCATAACTGATCAGTTCGCTAACGTTTAGTCGAAGTAAGGGGACTAACCGCCCTGAGAGCATGTATGCGCGTGTACCGAGTATGCTCCGTTTATGTTTTCTCTTTTGTGCCTTGCGGCTCACAATCCACTGAACTCAGGTGATCGCAGCGAGCTGCGGCTGGGTTCCCCTGATTCGTTTTCCCTTGCTGAGTTTACTCGAACCCTAAGTCGCGAACACTCGTTCTTGAAAACTTAAGCCTTTGATTATGTAAATAAACTTGAAAGTTGCTGACACCGAGTAATGTTTTATTCGATAACGAGACGATAGGAGCTTTCTTTTCTGGTTTGTCCGCTCGGACGAGCAGGCCCTGTTCGCCATGGCTTGTGTGCGAGAATGTCGCAAGCCCTGACGAGCATGGCCTTTTATCTAAATTTACTTTCGCGTTTTACCGGAACCAAAGAGTAAAAGCTGAGAAAACACAACCAATTGAGAACGTAAATTGTCCCCAGCGATAATTTGAACTAAAAGTTCAAGTAGGGAATTTTGAATACTATCATCGAAATAAAGTTTGTTGAAAGGCGCAGGCCACGCCATTGATAGTCCGACTTTAATCACTCAGGGCTCTTCGGAACCCTGTGGGGGCCACATAGGTCAATGCTCTAACCCGGAGCATACCGCAATCTCAACTAGGTAAATCAGCTTGAGTTTCAAATTTCTAGGGACAGTTCCACTCTTTATTTTCACACTTATCTCACTAAAATAGAATCGAACAACTTCCGATGAGTCTAAGATAGGGAATAGCGGCTAAGCTCCATGACCTGCGAGCAGGTTTCGGTGCTAGCCTCCCTGGGGGACCTCAGAATCATACCTGATACTAGACACGTACGCAACCTTTCGGGCGGGGTCCGAACACACCCCGTGAAGCGCGCCTGCGGCCTGCTAAGCTGCGTAAATTCTTGGGTCTGACCAAGAATAGGTTCAAAATTTTATAATCACGGTCCACCCTTGAGGTTACGATAGCCGGGGTCGTATGGGCATGGTGTTAGGAAGTTGCTCCATGCAGCTGAGTCACCGGTTATTACATATATATAATTCCTAGGTATAATCTCTTTTTGCAACAAATTTTCCAAACTTTAATAATGTTATTCATTTTATTCCACCAAAAATTATATATTTATTAATATGTTTTAATTTCCATTATATGTAGTAACAGCAACACGATTCAAATTAGTACATACATATCAATCCACTGCTTATCAATTCGCAAATTACGGAAGATTATAGTAATATTTAACTCGGTGTTAAGCATCCGTGGTCTAGATGTCTGAATGCAATCCGCAGCATATATGGATAATCACGGGCACTTTCACGAACAAGCCAAATTTGTTATCGAGATATGATATTCGCACGCAGTCACGACTAAATCCACGTTCGTACTTCAGTAGCTACCAAGGGCGGGTCTAGGGGAGATCCATGTGTCCGATCCCCCACCGGAACATGCGTAGGCGTCCAAGATCAGCTGGTTGAGCGGGGCTAGGTGGTCTCGACGGGGATAAGCCAGTGAAGTAATAAAAAATATATCGACATAAGGTGGTATATAGTTCGTGGGAGGGACGTAAGTCAAGGGTGCACAAATTTTCGAAATTTTAGGGAACGTAAAATTTATCCCAATATTTGCCAATGTTGTTTATAATATTTTCATTACTCTTTGCTGATGTGGGAAATTTTACTCATTGTTCTAGAAATTTTACCATGGGGAGATTTGGCTTGCGGGATGCGTGCAGCCTTCCGGAGATCTCCTCCCAATGATGTAAGGTCATGCCAACACTAGCGATAGTAACTCTATCTCTGCCGAGTATTGTGTAAACTCGGCGGTCAAGTTAGATTTTGAATACCCGACCGAAATTTATAAAATATTATAAAGTTGACATTGCTCGAAAACACTTAAATAAAACCAAGGTGTATATTAAACTGGAGAGGCACAAATATCGAACTGGAGGAGGCACCAATATCAAACTAGAGTGGGCCACCTATATCTCACTGCATTATGTATATATTCTCAGTACAATTGCACAGAGCACAATATAGGATATTTAATTTACGTATTTAGGTCATGGATATATTGGTCTTTTAGTTGGTTAGCTATGTTAATTAGTTGGTATACATACTAAGTATTGATGAACAAAACTTCGAGAAGTGCGCATCGCGTACAGTCATACAGAAACGAAAAAATGTCATATTCTGACATTTGTGAAAAGAAAGGCAACTAAATTTGGGGCTACGCATGTTTGAATTATGATACACAAAACTTGCTTGTACTCGCCATGCAATATTTTAGCATGTGTTCTGCTTACACGTTATACGATTAGTTATTTGTTAAAATGCCTATTAATGCCGAAATCGTGTGTTTCAGAAAGTGCAGAGCTCACGGATTCTGAGCACAGAAATAACAGCGTAACTGAATACAATCATACTTTCAGTACTGAGTCGTTATTTAGCGGTAAGTAAGTACTAATACGAGCTTTTACACTGTAATGTTGTTTTAACTGTTTTTGCGGATTTAATATTTTGTCGTACTGTGAAATTTAATTTGCAGTATTAATAGCGCTGTATTTTCCCATTATAGTCATGGTGAATTGCTGTACAAATCGACCGGCCGATATTCCTCTAGCAAACGTATCAACTTCGTCCGAGAATATTTACAGATATTGTCTTTCTAGCCGTAGACGATTACTAAAGTGTGAAACTATTCAATATAACTTGTTCAATATATAATATAACCAGGAACATCATACTCATGAGCTCAATAGTCTGAATATTTGAAAACTGCGTCAGTGTCGCGTGGGTTTACCGGTAACAGAACCTCGTGACCTGAATCATGGTTAGTGGTTTCTGCGAAGACACTTGTGTTGTGTCGAGTATTTTTTGACGAGAGAACAATGAAATCGTAGCACGACCATAAAATGTTCGTATGTTCAATTGACTTAACTGTGATATGCAACGAATTGTTATGGGTGGAGAGCTCCGTGCGCTCTGTGAGGCCGACATGAACATGAAAGTTGTCTTGAGCAGTGTAGCGATAAAACCAACAATGAAGTGTTCCTGACAAAAAAAATTATTACATTTTATGGCGATGTCGAAGCATCGCGGCGATTCTCAAGCTTTTTGCAAATGAAATCGCCAAAATTTAGCGGCAAGCTTAACTGGCACGACGAACTGCTAAGTGTGCCAAAAAATAACGGTACATTGAGTAACGTAAAAACAATGAATTATGCTGCTAAAATAGTATTACTTTTAGAGCTCTGAAGAAAACGAATTTCGTTTACATTGACTTAACACAAAAATCAGATGTAAGCTTCTTTATTTATTGAATAAACCTTAGCTTGCATGAATTCGTTAAATTGAATTTTGAAATACTCATGTTTGGCTAAACGACAGCTCTAAATTGTTCGATTAGTATCTCGTCACCGATCATGCTTTACAATGTAAAATTTATCATTTTTTTAAGTAGTTCCTAGCATTAGAAAAGATCAAATACTGTTATACTTATGCGGGATTAACGTTAAAAAGTTCTCACCGTTCAGAACCTATGTGCCATCACAGGCAGTCAAAACTAAGTGAGGATATACAGCGCTTCTATAAAGTAATAGCCTCTGTTTAACGCGTGCGAAGCACTACCAAGGTTAAGCAGGTTTGACATTGGCTTACAGGTTACAATTCTTTCCATTTGATTTGTGCAACTACGAACAGTGCGACATCTGGTGCGCTTGGTATGTTACACAACTTTAGCAAATTTAGATTATGGATGACGCTAAATTATTAAAATCAAAAGTTCATAATGGAGGAGTATGACACTTTGCTGCGCTGTAAGCCCGAGTTTGATAAAACGGGCGTTTTCAGCTTTACCCTCCCCCCGCCCAAATTTCTCAGCCTCCCGTCATGCACTGACCCCCTCCCACAAAACTGGGTCTGTTATCATGCACTGACCAGTTTTGTGGGGATGGATGTCGGAATCACCCACTTTTGGGAGAATCGCATGAACCGATCACAGTTGTTTATCCGACATACCCTAAGCTGGACCGCAATTGTCCACAAAACTTTATGAATCAGCACATGATGACCATACATTCTCAAATAGGAGAGGGTGACGTACCCCATAAGGCGTCGAACTGCCCCTCTTCCCGTTCGGCGCAAAGCGCAGATTCCCCCAGCCCTCCATTCCGTGACAGGCGCCCCACTCCCCTGCAACTTTCACCCAACTTCGCCTAGCGGTAAAGATGCAAGAAGTATTTTGGCAAAAATTGACAAAATCGATGGAAAGTTTGGAAAAATCGGGGGAAAACCACCGAAATTTAGGCAAATTTTTCAGGCTCAATAAATTTCGAAAATTTATTAATTCCTGGCCTAGCACTCTCGTCCCCTCCACTGACCGGCTAAATCTCTCTCCCGACGTACCTGCTATCCTCTTTGGGAACTCAGACCTCCTACATGTATTATGACGATCCTGCCCAGAAATGAAAGTGTAAGGGTGAAAACGCTCGAGTGTTATAACACGGGTTAACATTAGCGTGCAAAGAAGTCGTAAGTGACATAATCTTTTTTCATGCACTCTTGCTAATATTGATTGGATTTTTATGAGTTGTCATATATATTACAATTTCAAATGGCGTAATGTTTAAGACACGGTGAACATTATATAAACGACCTTTGTAAATTTGTTTTGAACATATATTATTTTTGTAGACATTGAGAGCTCAAAACAATCAGTATTCTGACAAAATTATTCTCTTTTATTAATTTTGGGACTAAAGTTTTCGACTATCGAAGATTTTAAAGTGATGCTTACAGTTCGAAAAATCTGTATTTAGACGTTGAAACGGAATACATAAATTCGGTGTATAGCTAACATAATTTTTATCTAGACAATGATTGTTGTTATTGGAAGTAAAACCTGAAAAATTTAGGAATTGAACACGTTAGATCTTTAGATACTTTTAGTTTCAGTTTTGCCAGATGTTTATTGTTGTCTTCTTGTCAGCTTGTCATTTCACTCATAAAAAGATTTAACTTAGGATATTGTGCCTATATGGCATTACTTTTCTACGAATGTCGGGGCTCAAAACGAATAAATAAAACTATTATTTTCAACATGAATTGCAAGAAATATATAATGGAAGCAAACTTTCAGGTGCGTGGTCACCGCCTAGTTGCCAATCCCGCCATAAAGTTGCGGTCATTATTCCATATCGTGATCGACTGAAACACTTAAACATAATGCTGCCGAGACTTCATTATATTTTGCAGTTGCAACTGATTAATTATCAAGTTATAGTGATTGAACAGGTAATAATCACCATTTTACAGCATTGCATGTCCATCCGTCGAGGATTTTGCAAAATCTTCAGTGGTTTCATCACGTTTGATTTTTGTTATGTCGTGACTCAATTATAGTTTTGTCTGTTGCATGCTATAAACATAGTGCAATCAAATTATGAAAAGAACTATAATACGCTTTAATTTTGTTTAATGGCTATGCTGATATAAATTGTTAAATTTTCCTATGTTTCGTACAAACCCCAATGAGGCCGAATTTTTCTGATTAATCGTTCGTAATTTACTAATGTATATACCAGGTTAGGCATTTCACATTGCTGGTTTACCGTTGCAATATAGATAGATGCAAGCTCTTGTACAGCGTAATGAAGGGTCAGGACCATTTCGGTTGCAACTGTGTTAGTTAGCTGTTTCAACTATAGATAATATAGTAGTTAATGCTGATTTGTAGCAAATCTGTTAGGTACCTGTTTATCAGTAAATAATGTGCTTATAACAACGACGCGGTCCTAAACTATCAAACAGGTTATGAAAAATTCATTATTTCTGTTGAAATCTATCGACAAAGCTCAAAAGTTGTTCTAGGTGAGGCGACGCCAAAAATTGCGTTGTTTATTGAGTGTTAGTTTTTTCAGAACCATGAGCTTGTGGTTTATTACGCTAGTGCGCCTTATAAAAGAAACTTGTGTGATTTTGCTGACTGACGCTAACAACGGAGCATTTAGTCAGCGTTGATCCCGCAAACCACTGCTACTAATTCTCAGCGCAGAGTAATATATCTGTGGCTTATCAATGGAAAACTCGGTTGATACCGCCATGAACGGTGATATAGACACATGGCTCAGTATTTAATCACTATAACTACTTGAGTTTGCATCGTTTGCCATGTATAAAATTTAAGTTGCATAGGTCTCGCTACGCTATATTCCACTGCTCAAGTATAACTTTTCACTTCGTTTTCTTGCTGTTTTGATGTAATCACGATTTTTTGATCCAAATTTAGCAATTGAAAAGCTACATTTTCTGTCGTTATTAGACCAATTTGATGCGATAAATTGTTATTGTAACATTTAAAAACTGGGCTAATTTGGAAGATCAACCAATGCCATGTAACCTTTCGCAGCCTTTTGTTCATATACTACTACATGTTTTAAGCATGGCTACGGCGCGTTTAACAAAGGTCGTCTTATGAACTGTGGCTTTTGGCATATTTCTGCAAAAGATAAGTCGAAATACGACTGTGTCATATTTCATGACGCTGATCTCGTACCCGACGATATTCGTATCCCGTATGGATGTCCGAGTCCACAAAACTGCCCAATGCATCTCAGTGTTGCCGTTGATAAATACAACTATTCGTGAGTGCTTTTCACACTATTTGACGTGGATATACTACTACTCACAGAGAATTATTTCACTAAAAGTTTGATTATGTTGCGTCCTGTGTAGTGTAGCGGTTATTATCTTGTGGTTCTTCGATAAAGTTCACCGTTGCAGAGATGCAGGTTCGGCCATCTAATTTACGAAGTCCATATAACATATAAAGATGATTGATTTTTGATTAAGATTACATTATCGTAAGTTATGTGATGCAGGATTTTAGTACCAAGAAGATTGAATGGTAGTAATGACAATTGAACCCAAAATAAAGACAAAGCAATCTGTTTCCTAGGCTGCTCATAAACAAGCGAAAGTTTTCTACCGACGTCTATATTCTGCGTGACAATAGACTCATAAATTCTTTAATTATCACAATATGCTTGTCTTATATTGTTGCGTACGTTCTGCAGTGTCTGAATGTCGTTTCGAAGTAGCCTATTGTTTCGAATTGACCAGTTTTGAGGAGTTTGAACCGTCTAACCGTACAATTACTATGTTTGCCGTCATGCATTTTGATGTAATTTTGAACATGTTTGCATGAACATTTTGAACATGTTTTGAACATGTAGCATATCTAACAACCCCATATGGCGTATCTGAAATTGGGGTCTGCACTACATTTAGTTATCAAAAATTATGCATTTGGATTCCATATATTTTGCAGCTGAAGAAAAGATCATCCTTCAGTATTTTATTGAAAAATATTTTAACAGCTGTACGGGTACGGTCAGTTATCATACATGTACGAGGTCCGAAGTCACCAAGGGAGGGATAGCGGGTGCTTCCAAAAGGTAGGTCGTCAGGGGATAAATTTTTGAATTTTTTGGGACTAAAATTTTTTCATATTTTTGACAATTTTCCAACGATTTCTGAATATTTTCCCCAAAATATTGCCTAATTTTGCCAGCGGTTTCCGCGCAGACGGTGGGCGGAGTGCTGTACGCTACAGGGATGAGGAATGATAATTCTACGTGCCCTTTCTCCAATCAGCATGTATAATTTAAAATTGTCTAAATGCATTACGGACAAGTTTATTTATTATGTTCACCCGTGGTGTATGATATACTAAATTACGTTCTCGAGAATCGTAGCCGCTCAGCGGATTTCAAGATAATCATGATAACATATCATGACAATTACTAGAAGTAAACGCATGCATAACTGAGTTACTTTCGTCTCTTACATATAGCGTCGTAATACTAAAGTTTTATGCGAATACCAGTATGGGGCCCACAGAAAACATGTCTACTGAGATGGGATCATGTCTACTGCAGGGATTTCCATTTCACGTAACGAAATTTTTTTCAAATATGTTTCCAGTAAAATAGACACAGGAGCAATTTTTGTTTATTTCAGTGGCTGATTCAATAAAAATTTTAGAAAACGAGGCTGTTGAGTGATTACCGCTAGCAAATTTTGGAAAATAAGTCAAACTTGTAAATTTTGGGAAACGATAAAACCAAGGTCCTTAGCGAAACTTCGGCAAAGGTGAAGTCAAACTTTTTCAGTTTTTGATTTTTTTCTGAGTGCCCATGGTTTTCCTTTTCACAAAATTTTCCAACATGTTTGTGGTAACGAGACATTTCCCAGTGATCCCTGGCAAATTTTTTGGTTTTCCTTTTCCCAATATTAATGAAATTATCCGGAATATTTTTGGTAAACGAGAAGCTTCATAATAAGTTTCTTGAGAAATTTAAGGACACGGGAAATTTTAAGCAAGTGTGTGTCTATTTCAGTAGACAGAGCACCTAAGATACATAAAAATTTTCCACATGAAATGTCAAGCTTCATAAATATTCGGAGTCTTTAAATGGAGCTAAGAAGCTCGATTATAAACTTTGCAGTAGTCACTCAGAGCAAACTATCCGTGCTCGCCCCGTTCCACCTTGCTGCGAGTCGTGGTAAATAAGCGTTGTTTACCATGCACAGTCAGCTTATAAAAGTATGGTTCTTGGATTTTGGTGACCAGTACATCATTTGCACGCTTGTTTTAAATATTTGGTATTTGGAAAGTCTTTCGAAATTTGCGTTCAAATACCATTCTTAATAGCAATTTCCGTCCGACCATATTCCGGAAAAACTGCTCAAATCCACCCGGTTAGGTGGCAATCCCTGGAACCCCGAGAGCCCTCCCTATAAGGAGCCACGGAGCTACTTTTGTACGATATTATATTTGCCTGTTATCCAACAAACCGGGTTCAATCTTTGATGCTGCCGTGAGTTTATTAAATACTGCACCATGTGTAAAGCTATTTCTGGAATTAAAGGAATAATCACAGAATTTGTCAATCGCTTAACCTATTACTGCCGGTCAAATCCGTCCAATTGGCGTTAGTGCGTATATATTTCGACTTCTTGTGCGAACAAAGTTTTCTACGTAGCGGGCCGTTGTTTGTTATCACTTGCTTTGCGGTGGGCTTTACGGAACCTAGCAATAGCTGCTAGACAACCTATGGTATGGGCACGCCGCTTGCTATCAAAAAACGGGATCGATCTGTAGCACCAGCATGAATTTTCGAAACATTGCGCGATGCACAAACTAATTCGGACATTATTGGGTAAGATCTTAAACCACCTTTAACCTGGAAAAATATGGTAAACGTACAGTCATGTTGGATTCTAGGTGTAGATAGCGTTGTATTCAGTGCACTGAAAGACCTATATGCATCGTTCTAAGTGCCTGAAAGTAATATATAACCAAATAGCTAAAAACGGACCATATTCTGGAACGGGTTCGTTGGCCCCAAGCTACTGAAAGCCAATGAAAATGCAGGAAGTATACCTATTGGACTCTCGATGACCAAACCATCCTTTTCAGCGTTTATAAGAACTTTTCTTGATTCCGTGGATGCAATATATAATAAAACAAATACAGACCGATAATATTCTGGATATCAAGTTCGTCGACTCTAAACATATTGAATACCTATGAAAAGGCATGGAAGATTTGTGCTGGGCTCTAGACAAACAAACTATCGTTTTTAGCTGACCGAAAAACTTATATTCAGACCATTTATAATGCCCTGCACGCTATAAAAAAGTAAACAAATTAAAACAAACTACATTTAGAAAATAGAGTTCGGTAACCTTAAAACCCCGGAAACCATGTGAAAAGGTATAATATACTGAAGTTGCACTCCACACAACAAAGCCATATCTAACAGGCTTGGTCACACAAGTTGTAGAGGAAAACACGCAAAAATATGCCAAAATATGAAAATCTGTATTTCTGTCAAAGCCCGCCAAACCGTATTGGGGCCCAAGGGAGTGTTCCCACAAATACAAGTCTTCTTCAGGAAAATTGTAAATCTCGATCAGCTGATTCTTTAAAAATCAATGTTTTTCGATGCGGAGACTTTGTCGCGAGATATGTGCAGCGGTTATTCCTATGGTCAGATTTTGCAAAAAAACTCCTAAAAAACATTTTTTCCCATTTCGACCTGGAAGATCCAGTCCCAGCTGCTCTCGTTGTCAACGGTATACTGTCAACTTTGCTACCGAAAAAAATGTTATCGAAGTCGATCCAACTGAAGATGAGTTATAAGTGACATCCACAGAGAAAAAAAATTGTCACGACTTCTCCCTTTGGCGCCCACAATGGAGACACCGTTCCCTTCCCTCTCCCTGTTTCATAACTGTAAGAATATAAAAAATATATAATCTTCCAAGAAGAAAAATATTTGCTCGTCAACACAATGAGAGTATTTAGAGTGCTATGGTTAGCCAAATCTAATAGCAAGAACATCAATCCTGTATCCGCAAAATTGACGACTTACGCTCTAGTAATGGTACTAACCGAAACCGTTGAGCATTTTACGTGTATTGCGAAATAAGGTTCCAGATTAGCATAAAACGATATATGTTTCAATCAGTCTACCAATTTCTCGCCTACTATAGTTTATATTAAAGGTAATATTCCTAAATAATATTTCTAAATTTTGTGAAAAATAACCTTTCATTAAAGAAATTTGAGGAAACAAACAAAAATAAAAAATCCAAGGACAAAATTTTGCCACAGTATTGAAGCATAACCATTATACTTCAAAACTAGGCAACATCCAGCTGGGCTAAATTGTTCTACTGAAACCCAAGTTATAATCAACAATAACGAATCTGGGCTCACTTTATTTTGCATCATGGTGTTATTCAAATACTCATGCTCTAATACTGATGGATATGCATGCACTAGCTTCGACCTGGTTACCCCTAACTTACTGTGACATAACGAAAATTCACCTGCTAAATATATATCAAACAATTACAATTTTGATTTTTGATTGCGAACGTTTTATAGTGTATAACAATATATTATACTATGAGATTGATCCTTGGTAGATATATGATTGCCTACACTGTAATGCAGCATATGCGTCCTTCAGCGCAGAAACTACGAAAAGCTTCCTTTCTAATTAAACTTCGATAACACTGCAGGTAAATCCACGAATTTATATTAATGATATTGTAACAAAGTAATCGGTAAAATCTAGTTACCCTAGAAATTACAGAGAATTGTGATATGAGTTACGTAGCCAAACGTCCTTGCCAATATAATTCCGTTTCGTTGACAGTATTATTTAATTTACGAAAAAGACATTATTTGTTGCGGAAGCAAATAATATTTATAAAAGCCAAACTAAAAATTTGTGACAAATCGTTGCAACAAACATTTCTGACGAGGGTTTTGAAAATAACAAGTGAAAGCTCTAGAATTCATCTAGAATAGCATAATTTTGATCGTTAGATGTTTATTACATTTTCCGGTGGTGTTTAAAATAATAATAAATCAATGCTTAAATTAAATGAACAATTTTAGCACGTAACCAAGTGCCGGATGAAATTTTAAGCCTTTACCGCAATTTAGAGAGCTGCGTGTGGCCTATGTATATTAAAATTCGATTTAGTTATTAGTTTTTAAACATATATAAACATTCAAATTTTGGCAGTTACTTTAGCATCCGGGAAAATTTTGTCTAGCCAACGAAGTACCTTGCAATTGGTTTTGCTGTCATGTGAAACTTTAACAAAATAAACAATATTGTGAATATGCTGCTCTTACTTCGCCAGCTAATGTGCGTTTCGCAAACCTCATATGACAGATTTTGGACTGTTTCCAGAGAATCCACCATTTCAAGAATGTCGGTTAAAACCACCACGGATGGGACTGGGTCAGTGCTTTCTCACCTCTGGTGATCCGACGACCTGGTCAAGGTATTGGGCAATGGCATGAGGATTTTTCGAAGGAAGATTAGTGAACATGAAAATTGTGGAATTTACAGAACCTTGGGAACTCAGAAATCTTGGAATTTGGAAAAATTGGAATTTAAGTGTCATGGGAATTTCGGATCCTGGGAATTGTGGAATTTAGTTTTTTTATAAAATTTCCGGAATTTGGGAATTTTTATTTTTTGAAATTCCCGGAATTTGAGAAGCCGCTCAGGTTTACTTGGGCCAACCCTTGTATTACGTAATTATAACCGGTTGCTGTAAGTTCGATCCTGGTTTGGTCTGAAATATGTGGTTTGTAAGAATCGTGTTCCAAAATATTCTCAATGCCCGTAGGTGCATGTTCCTTAACACGTGAACAATTAAATGTATTCAATATAAAAAATTTCATATCCGTGCGATCGCTGATTGAAAACTATATGTTTTTACACCAGTGGTAGTCGTAGTCGTGTCCCGAGCAAAATCCGGCAAATTCTTATGCTAAAAATTGTAAACCTTCTATTTATAATCTAATGTTTATTGCGTACAGGCTTCAAAAATATTTTAGCGCAGGGGCGGACAGAACCTAGGTCGTTTCGGTATAAGGCTCGTACGATAATCACTACGCTATATCGGAGCAGTAGCTCGGTTGGTTAAGGAACCTCGCAAAGCGACAGAATAACAACGTATCCGTAGCCATGCGCCGCACGATAAACTCGAAGTCTCGATTCGCAATGTCCTCTCTGACAATAATTGTGTCATTTTAAGAACGAAAAGATTGAATGGAGAAAATGATTATTGTGCAACAAGCAACAAAAATATTTAAACATGATAAAAATGGATTGAGGAAAGGAATTTTTTAAAATTTTCAAAATATTCTTTAATTCCCACCAAAGTGATACATTTTGAAATATTGTTTCTAGTTCAATAGGACTGTACACAAATGGACGAAAACGAATGAATTTTCACATTTGATTTAATATTTTTCGATTTATATATCTACAGAGCAGTGATAAGTGGGTAAAATATTACAGATAGAAAAATTTAATTTTACAGGATCATTCGATTCTGCCTCGGGTCTAAATTATGAATTTTCTCACCATAGCTGATGTCCAATTTTAAGTATTGAGTCAGAAGAAATTTTCCACAGTTTTAACCCTATAGATTTTGCAACATACATCATATTAGCAATGTGTAGAATTGTTTGACTTTCTTAATACAGTTTTCTGGTAGGTACAGCCATGTGGTCACTTTGGGTACACTTTGCCTTGCGTTAATATGTATTAAAACATTTGGTCAAAATTCTCTGGTGACACCATGAACAAAATTTTTAATGGTATCTGACAAAGCACAGTGTAACATAACAGTTTCTTAGTACACTTTATATGAAAACATTCACTATTTATATTTTTCCTTAACCATCTGTGTTTTCTTACCCAAATCTTATAAAATAACACCTTCTCGGTACGTTTGCCATCAGACTTCCACCGGTATCCATATTTTCACGTACTAATTTGCACCTATGAGCGCATTTTATGTGGTTTGACGCAGTAGCGTTGCGATTCAGAGAATTCGATATCACAGCCTACCGTATGTTTATTGGTGGTTAAACTTTACTTATGTGGATGCTTGACCTGTGACAGCAGTATATGTTTCTTTCATGGCTATATGGCTATGGCGCTTCGTGTAGCTTATAAAGTATCAATATCTATGTATAAAACAGTGTCATGTTGTTACGCGCGATGACTTACATTAGTATTACACAAGCCAGTGCAGTACAGACAAAAATACAAATTAAAGCTGGGAGACGACAAATACATATACTGCAAAATTTTCGTAATCTATAGTGTTACTAACACTTAAAACACTAGTAGACTATTTTGGTGCTGTGGAAATTCAAACATTGCTTTGTCATCATTGACGTCAGTGTTCCCGAAGCGTAGTCAAACTCAAAAGTGAATCTGAAATTGGAAACAATGATGATAACAGTGACTATAATTGCCGTTCGACTAAAATTACGCATTTCCGAAGCATGCACTGTTGTAGTTTCTTGACACACTTAATAGGCATAACCGGTATAGTTACCTTTAAATAACCGTCGTTATTGATCCGGCAAATTTGTGACATTTAATGAACATCCCCGCTTAAAAATGAGACCATCATTGGACTGCATCGTAACCACATTCCTAACCAGTCATAGACCCAAACGATATTGATGCAAATGCGTTAAAATGTGGGGGGATAGTGTGCTGATGAATAATAATCTTACCGGTCGCACGTGATGCTTATTAGACGTTGCTCGCGAAACCTCGTAATATAGTTGATAACGTCGTCGTAAAAGGTATCTCGACGTTGGTTGTAGTTGACCCGGGCTGCCATATAATGACACCTAGCGGTTTGCTGGACGATGGTGGGAACGGAATTCGTTGATGTATGGATTCAATGCGAATACTCTGTCAGGAGCATTGATACAAGGTATGATATAATGATGATACCGGACACCACTGGTGATGACCAACCTGGTTGCAACCAAAACGTTGACACAAACTGATATTAGGCGACGGTAACGCTGATACATAATGACGATAAAGCTGATACGATGCGAGAATGTGTAACGACGGTAGACACTATGAGAAGGGGTTGTAATCACATCATTGACGACAACAATATACTATAATACGGTGTTTGTGATTTCTACCGTTATGAATTAATAGCAGGAACATACACATGCAGATTATTACCAACGTTCATTATATTGCATGTTGAAAACCGATAGTCACGCTGTTGACAAAAAGCGTAATCACATACTGTCTAAGATAGTAATTTTGTCATTACGATCAACGACTGCATCCGATATATCTCTGTTTACGCTATGTTCACTGAAAATAGTACGAAGGTGACACTAGGCTAAATGATGTACGGATGTATGATGCGTTGGTAGACATTCGTTGCATGCTCGCGTGGCATAGGATAGTGTTCGACCTTTGGTCGTTCCGCGAAAGTAGAAACACAGCACGGCAGTACCAGGAAGTCAAAGTCAATATGATCTGGTATCGATTGTCTAAAAGACACATAGTACATCTTATAATGGCTGTCCAACATGTGCATGCTGGTTATTGTGAGTTTATGTATACCAACAAGTACATGCACGACTAAATCGCTAGATTTTTAGGTGATCGACATACATATACTTCCTCCATCTCTGTATACATAAATACATAATAGATCAATCTAAATTTCTGGGGATGACGCGAAACATGTTTGTAAATATATATACATGAGTGGCCAACTTGCCATATTTCTAAGGGGTGTCCCCACCAGCGATTGCGCTTATGCTAAACGAATACACGTACTAAACGCAAAAAGACGACTAGCAAACTGACACAACCGCTTTTGCGCTTGTTGTTGTAAGTTCACCAAAATAAAAGTCTCATAACTTGATGTTTTAGTACTGTTTGAACAATAACCAGACCCTTGGGTTCTATATGTATATTTAATTGAAATTAAACAAATGGAACCATTGATTTAAGGATGTCTTTGGCTTAATGCTATGTTGATCCACGTAAGTTTTAATATGTGATGTTCCATATATTTTCTGGAATAAAAAGCTGTTCAAGATGCAGGAAAAATAGGTGCTGCAGGTATAATACCCTTGCTGCGGAATAATCACTTGTTGCTTATTGCCTATAGTAAATCTAAATGTACATTTCAAACATATATACATTAGGCGCTTATGAAATGAACAACACTGAACAAATATAAATGCCGGTAAATATGTCTTCTCTACTATGTTTCCGTTCTTCCGCTGCGCTACAAACCATTTAGTGATTTCAAATCGTGATGGCAAAAGCAATGGAAACATCATCTTTGCCAAATTAACGTCATATTTTTGTCAAAACGTAGTATTTATGGCCGAAATATGAAATATGAATATCTTGTACAAAACTCTGACATTCTTGATATTTCCTTATATTTTAATCGTTTCGTTTAAGAAGCCTCTCGGCTAGTTTTTGCCTATTGCCGGCCATTTTAGGTCGTCCATCGACCTACTCAACGTTATCCGTTCCGTCGGCGAACCGCCTGTTCTCGGCTGAAGTCCGGCCGGTAGCTCCGGCTGTCAGTTAACAATCTCCGACAATTTAATGGTTGGAAAGCCGCTTCCCGGCTGTTAATAATTTTTCTATTAACGACCACGAAAGGTGTTGGTCGGCAGTTAAGGGCCGACAGTACCTATGGCCTGCTGAACCAAACCAGAGTACCTTAACTTTTTGACGTAATCGCCAATAACCAGCATGCAAGGATTTTGTACCGTCTAATACGAACTAGTTAAATTAAAGTGTATAATAAGTTTATTAATAGACTAATATTCGTCAATAATCAATGATATGCCTTAAAGCCGGCTTGCTCCACATTAAAATATAGTACAGTTTAGCTAAAATCTGCCTAGGCGTAGGGTTCAGCTCTTTTTAGCCGTCGCACTGTAGTCTGAGCACAAGTGTCATATGCAAGCCGAGCAAATTTTGAAAGAAATACTGAAGTAGCACATAAAATTAATTCATATAAAAATAATAGAAACTTCTCGTCCGTCAACCATTCAGTGGCCATTTGCCAGCCAGTGGCCCTCGGCCGGCCGTTAACTGTCATCTAGTCGTTTGACTTCCAAGAGTGAGGTTGCCTAATACCACCTGCCTCAGCATCATATAGATGGTGCATACAAAACGTATTTACGGTAGGACACTATATAATATTTAGCAACCATTCAATTACCTCCAGGAAATCCGTTTCACTCGAACTTACCATTGAATGTTGACGTGCGTTCTCTCTCTACTGTACAACTTATATATCTCGTTATAGCTACATAATCATTGCATATTACATATAACATATAACACATTTTGCGTATAAAACGAGGCACATTTAACACACTTTGCGTATAAAACTAGGCTTTGCCACGGTGGGATGGGGTGCGCTCACGTTTTGCTTGCGTCCCCAGTTTATATAAGTACTAAAAACTTTTCCTGCGTGCAATCGTCAGATAGATTTGTTGAGTCTACCTCACAACGCGTTAATGCCCGCCAGCAGATAAAATTTTTTGGTGGCGCGTCTGGTAAGCAAGAAACAAAAAGCAGTTTCATTCGGTGATTTTCGTTCACCCGCGGTAAATTATGATGACCACAGTAGTGAATCTTATATTTCACAATCGTGGAAAATACAATTTCAGCTGCAACAAGAGTAAAATAACAAATATTCCTTTTTCTGGTACAGTTGCTTGTTAAACGCTAAAGTAAAATAAATATATCTTTTAGTCTTCCATATCCGGAACTTGTTGGCGGAGTTTTAGCTATTACAATGGAACAGTTTCGTTCAGTTAATGGTTATTCAAATATTTATTGGGGCTGGGGTGGTGAAGACGATGATATGGCACGCAGGTTAGATGAATAGAAATATATCTCTCCATACATTTTTTGTGATGTTGTCTTATTAAATAGTAAATTATTTACTAATAAAACCGCCCTTGGTTTCAGTCGATCAGAAGCTTAATTACGTTTCAAATTCAAGCTAATCTATGCAATTTAAAGTTTTACATAGAGTTGTTTTGTTTTGTTCCGCGAGTAATCATAATAGGGTACTCAGTGGACGACCACGGCATTATTATACTTCTTTGTTATGTGCTGCCCGCATCAGTCCAATCTCAATTCAGACACACATTCGGATGGTGTAGAGTTTTCAGCAGTTTTAATACTATGGTGCGGTATCGGTTCTATCATACGTTTTCCTGTATTTTCAATGAATTTGAAAATGATTGGAAAATTGGATTTCTGAAAGCATTTAGTCTGCGAATATTTGTTTAGTTTTTCAGGGATTTTGGATAAACTAATGATTTTTGTGAATAACTGTGGCACGCACAATACGATGATGGTTGTACTTAACTGTTATCGGACCAGTTTTATAAAGCTCCAGAAATTCCAAAGGTTTTATAGTGGTAAATACATCAAACATAAAGCCTGTTACAGGTGACTAAACATAAGACCAAACTATATACAGATGTTCAGCCCTCGTCGCATGACACCCTCCCTTGCGAAATACTGGTTGTTAATATTTTTAAATTAAATCAATATAATTCTAAAAAGCATTTCACATCAACTATTTGCAGATTTTATAGCAATGAACCGAAATTATTTTTAACACGACCGTACTGCGTTATTAACAAGCTTTACCAACAAGTCACGTAGAGTAAATGAGATGATAAATAAGGTGGATTTTTGCGACCCCGCAGGTTAAATAATTTTACTTTGGCGACCAGCAACCCCAATTTAGGTTGCATATACTGAGGTTGTGAGGCAAGTTTTAGCCATCAGCTATATAATAGCCCAAAGAACCGTGGCAATCGTCGTTATAAAAATCCTTATTATAAGACTATACTATTAAATTACCAAAAGTCTATGATATTTTGCTGAAGAATCTATAAATTTTCAGCTCATGCACATCTAGCCTTAAAATATGTCGCGGTGCATTTCATTCTGTCCCCAGTACATTTCGTTTTGCGGACACTGCATCTCTTCTGCGGGTTTTTGTTGGAGGAGCAATAGTGTCCAACTTGTGTTTAATCAAAGGGACATTGTCACATGAGAGGGACATCAATAAATGTAGAGGGACAAAATGTCACCTTAAGAAATACAGTCGACTATTTGAGAACATTTGTGACTTCATGAACTAAGACTAAGATATGCGCTGTCGTTTTTTGAAATGCTGGGAGAAACAACACGAAACGTTCCGCGACAAGGTTTTAGGTGCATAAGCTAAGTAATATCACACTCTTCAGCAAAGTATCATTCCAATCTCGCTGAGATTATTATACTGGCAACAGCTACTTCCGTAGCAGTTTCAAGAATTTCAAACAAACGCAGTAGCAGATAAGTCTATAGGTTGTATTGCCTTGTGTTTCCAGCTCTAAGGATTATAGAGACACGGAAAAAGTGAATCTATCTCGGATGACTATAAGAAAGTATGCGCTATATAGTAGTGAAGCTGTGTTATGTGAACGTAAGAATATTGTCAGATTTTTACAGCACTTCGTATAATGTGTTAGTAGTGTTGAAAAAGCGAACTTTATCTTTGTTTATTATATCCATTCCATCTGAAAATTGACAATGCAGTGCTTATTTATGTAATTTCTGGACCGCTGCGATTTTATAAAAAGTGTTGTTCCTCGATTAAGTACTTTGTATACAGCATTCATAGTTTCAACATCACGTTTGAGACAGGTTTGAGAAGTGGGTGGCTAAAAATATAGGGAAGTAAAGTCAAAGCTTAGACTTAATACGTCACTCGTGTAGGTTTGTTAATAAGTGGCTCAAGGTTTAGGCTTAGTGTATTGAGAACGGTATAGCATGCATTTCATTTCCGTTCCTAAAGGTTACATTGGCCTTGTACACTGTAATTGTTGCACGCCAGTTTGTTATACTTATTGTAGGATTTTAACATTAAGTCCAGCGCAGATAGCTTCACTACTCTAATAATATATGCATTTGTTTTGCTGATCATCACTGGCATTTCATAATATATATGGAATTTTTAGGCTGGCATACGTTGGGTTACCAGTTAGTAGACCGGCAACGAACATCGGTCGCTACACTATGTTATCCCATCCATCATCAGATTCGCCACAATTTGAAAGGATAAGGTTTGGGCTTTTATTTCAATTTTATTTCTCTACAAATGTATCAATTGGATTTTATATTTTAAAGTAAACGTTTTATTTGAATACTTAATAAATGCATTTGACTAGAAGCAGAGTACTAGTGTAGTATTTCACCTAATCGAATGTAAGGTTGCTGTTTGGTTATTGTAAGTATCTCGTATTTCACGGTTAATAAGGATTTTGTAAAGAAAACTGATGCATTCTTATTTTAGCACTAGTGTTATGCGCTGCGAAGGTAAAAAGAGCGAGTCCGGCTATTCAGTGCTTAGAGGCTATTGTAAGGTTATAAATGCAGCTCTTCACACACCTACAATAATACACTATACCGGCAATGCATTAATTCCAATGCTAGTGCCATTTCTATAACCTACCAAACCCGTAGGACAAAACCCCTTATTCCTTCTTCGAATACTTCGATCAGAAACAAAAATACCTAAAATGTATAACTCACAAATTTATGAAAAAGTTGTAATTTCAAGACTGTTTTTACGGCGTAGGCACCTAGGACTTGCGTAAATTGATGCTTACCACGCCAATGTCATAAAATTTATCGTATTAAGCAAACCCGAAAACCTATAGACATATTCTATTCTCCTGTATGCATTTATGTTGAAAACATGGCAAAATTTGACTCGGCTACCCTGACAAACATGCCCTTATAACGGTAAATTTCTACCCCTCAATGAGAATATACTGTACGTTTTGTCCCGATGCATCTGGCAAGAGTTATAGCTTAAACTGCTGGTTATCCCCAAATGGCCAAAGTCAAAAATTCCCCAACTCATATTGGTTTTTGAGAATTTGGACAGAAAATCATTAAAGCAGCAGAAACATAAAGTAAGGTGGACAACTCTGTTTCGTTACATGTCGAATAAAAATGTGCAAAATTATATCAGCCATGTGAAGAGTTATGCGACCAACAGAAAGAAACGAAAGAATTTGTCTTAATTATGCGCAATTTGCTTTTCAAAATGTTATTTAAATTCTATTTATAGCAATTATAATTAATGTTAAAAGAAATATTTCAGGCAAAAACTGGTTTCTTCAAGCGTCCGCCGTTTCAAATTTGATGGTTTAAATACACTTAATTGTGAACTTATGTCATTCTCGTCTAACTTAATGTTCAAACATCTTGTTATAAACGTTGGAGTACCGTGAAAGGGAAATGGTTCAATGCAACATCAGTTTTGGTCTAACAAGGCGAATCCTGTTTTCAGTAGCGCGTTGGGAACAAATGAAATTGGTGGGTAAAACAATCGTTTTTAAAGTATAGATGCGATCTGTGGATGACAAGAGTTATTGAGGCGAACAGGCAGTTAAAATCGGTTACTATTAAAATAAAAACAAAACATTTATTTGTTTTCGTGGAAATACGTAGAGAATTGAAATAGATTGTAGAACAAACCACTAAACTACAAGCACCCACAAACTTATCTAAACTTGGAAGTTTCCAGCTGCGGCGTCAGATGCATTGCTATGTATTAAATCTTTTGGTTTTAAACATATGACTTTCGGACATAAAAAAAGTGGACAGCAATTTTTAATTTTGAACAGGCTTATAGACTGCAATTTTGATTGTAATATTACACTATGGATCTGTTTTGTGTACGAATCGTACAAAAAAATTGTCATCGGACGTCGACTTACATTCAAACACAAACACTGATAATCTCTTTGGACACAGTAAAGCAGAAAATAAAAATATTCAAAAGTAGACTCTTATAATTTGCAATATGGTTGTTATAATTTTAAGGTATTTTAACATAGTAATAAAAGTGAGGTAATCATTTTAATTTTTTTCAAACACAATTCAAATTTGATTACACTAAATCACAAGAATATGAAACTCTTAACAGATGCTTCATTTTTTTTCTACTGTAACAGCAAATGGTTTCAATTTCGGTTTTCGCTTTAAAATGAGTTCATTCTAAATTCAGTTATTGAAGGATAAAATTAAATCCACTCGTCTTAAAACGACTGTTTTAAATAGAATTGTTTTTGAACGACTGGTTTTAAAAAGACCCGTTTTAAAGCTTCTGGCGGGAATTTTAAAATCTGCTTTGTTAAACACATACATTTGTTGCTAATATGGTTGATATAAACCGTTGGTTTTCACTTTACTTAGCTGATAGTGTGATAGTGGTAACTCTATTAAAAATCATTTCAGTTAAGTGGACCTAAGTCAGATCCTTAAATGTGAAATTAAAACCAGTTTTGTTTATAAAAATGAAATCAAATAGAGTCGATTAGAATAGAGTAAAAATGCAAGTGAGTTGAAAAAAGAAATGGAGGTGACCTCATTTTCCATTTTTCTACATCGCTACACGTATCATATCGTAGTTCCCACAATAGATTCATCAGATTAAAGTGTGTTTAAGGTTCATTGTATGATTATATAATCCCCTCTACCATGAATGATGAATTTTCACAACAGTTCAAACAAAAACAGGATCACTGTCTGTTTATCTGCTACCAGCGATATTGTCAACAGAGCTACAAAATGCGTTGCCGTTGCGGCATTTTCCAGAAGCGGCCCCATAACGTTACCACAAACTTTATAGCAACTGCAGTATGCAACGACCTTAAATATATGATTAGCGAAGAACATGGAGTAAGATTAAGCTGTCTGGAGAGTGAACATTTCAATAGTTAGCGCCTTGTAGGCAGCTGTGTTCGTACCGCCCTTACTATTTACAAGACAATAGCATTCTAGCAAAATAAGTGTAGATTAATGTTCACAATTCAATGGTCTTAGCGCAGCTTCAATAATGTTTGTGGTATTTACTTATGTCCGAATAAATTTAAGATAACCCTTCTAACCTCTTGTTTTGCAATTCCCGATGTGGAATTAACATCCATTGATATTGAACAAATAAAATATTCGGTTCGGTTCATTGCTAGCGCAGACTTATACATTTGCATTAGGGTTATGACGGTTCAGTAACATTTCATAACGTTGAAAGACCGTGAATCAGCTGTACAAATCAGCCTAATTCAGAATAAACTCAACTGAGCTAAATTGCCTCCAACTACAGGCAACAACTGGACTTTGTCCACTTCGGCTTAGAATATTTAATAAACCCACTAAACAGCCTTTAAAAGGGATATTATGCTATGTTGGTGTTGCTATAAATAGGCCGTAACTCGAAAAGCAGAGTTGTATTAATTCGTTCTTCGGTTAAAATTATTGACCATAGAGGTATTATCGAACATTTTGCTCCAAAATGTATCATTACATCATTTTTAGAAGTAAGTGAATGCTTATGTTAGTTAACGTAGTGCCGTCACGAATATTTGAAAAAATTTTGCAGTTCCGAATTTGCGCATTGATACGGTGAAATCTGTTGCAATTCTGAGCTGAAATGACATTTATTTCTTGATGAGGTGTGGTTCTTGAAAGACACCTATACACCTCTTAGCCTTATCGAAAATTTGGTGTTTGTCTTTTACTCTCCCTTAAAACATACTGTCAGAACGAAACTAATGCGGCGTTCCCGTCATAATGTCCCCGCAGTTTGGAACTTTTGTCCCTCTGTAGTCGCGACCCAACTGTATAGACAAACAGGGTGATACCCTTATTGTTAATCAATTGCTGAGGGTGTACGACACATTCCTAGATACTACATTTTTCTTTAAAGTGTTGTACATACCCCTACCTACCAATTTGGAGCGAATTAATTGTAACAGTGTCCGTAGCTAATGCCGATTATTAGACAACTGCGCTGTGTAGCTTTTTTAGGTTCTTGATAATTGTATCCAGGCCATATGAACGTTGATGATATAATGCCGCACACTGTCAATAAAACTGCAAGCAGGTACGGTGTGCTTGACACTGGCTCTTCAAATTGGGGAGGGGTGGGGGCCCTGGCATTTTTCGGTTCCTCCTGGTTCAAATCAGGTGCCCCCGGTTCATGACCCCTGGGAAAATTTTGAGGTCCCCTTGGTTCACCGCCTCTTGGAATTTTTTTGTTCCCAACCGGTCCAAACTACATAAAATGTGATCAAAATTTGTACTAAAATTCCGTTTCGCAAACTTTATCAAAATTTGCTTCAAAATTGCTTTTTCTCTCCATCAAAAGCATTTCGACAGTGTTTCTGACACGATTTCTAACCGTTTTTCTCTTGGCAAAATGCCGCCAAATGTTGAGGACATTATAACCTGAACATCGCATAAGACTGCATCATCACATACAACTTGAAAACGATTATATCTGAATTAAGACTCATTATGGTTTAGAAGCAGCTACGAAACTCTGTTTTTATGCGAGATAACATATCGTGATAGAAACATGTATAGTTACAAACGACTTAGGCATATAATGCATAAATGTACCGCACATATTATATAAATAACACATGGTACGCATAATATATAAAGAAAGAAGAATTCTAATATACGCTGGGTTTTACAAACATTAATTAACTTTGTAATTAACCGGAGAAATGTACAATGTAGTGTAATATAATGTATAAAAGAGTGGTCGTTTGTACCAAATCTTCCAGTTTATAGTTTTCTCTATCCAACACTATAGTGGCCGAGACACTACGGTGGCGTTGTTAATAGCCCCAGATGGCATTTCGAAACGTTTTTTAAAGTCCTAGATATCCTAGCGTTAAGGAGTCAGAAAATCAACGGAAAATTATCAACGCTTGACATTGTTATGTTTCACAAGCTTAATATATAAAATTAACGACTTCTAGTGTTATCGCATGATAAGTCTTTAAATTGGTACACCGGGACAATTTGTCTTCAGATATAACTGTGAAATATTTTGTGCTACCAATACCACAACGTGATAATTGTGAAACATTTCGCGCTACTAATGCCACTGCGTGATAACTATGAACAAAATTAACGACTTCTGGTGTTATCGCATGATAATTCTTTAAAATGGTATACCGTGACAATTTGTCGTCAGATATAACTGTGAAATATTTTGCGCTACCAATGCACCAACGTGATAACTGTGAAACATTTCGCGCTACTAATGCCACTGTGTGATAACTATGAATAAAATTAACGACTTCTGGTGTTATCGCATGATAATTCTTTAAAATCGTATACCGTGACAATTTGTCTTCAGATATAACTGAAATATTTTGTGCTAGCAATCCCACAACGTGATAACTCTGAAACATTATGAGCTACTAATGCCACTGCGTGATAACTGTGAACATTGCTAGCCATCAGGGTCCTGTTTCTGGTTTTGCTTAATGTTTTAGTTTTTTTCGTTTTCCTTTTTCCAATTATCATCAAAGTCCAACAATTTTTACAGTAGTTAAGAATTCGCCCACCTAGGCGCTTAGTATAATTTAATGGACCATGAAATGCTGTCAGTTCAAAACCAATGTGTCGGAAAAACGTAGGGATAAATTTTTCGCACATTGCAAAATATTATCCGAAAAGTTCAGGTTTGGTCCATAAATTTTCGATAATTTTTAGATATTTTGGAAATGTCTCGATACTGCAAAGTGAAAGCGCTGTTTCTTTTATCATTTGTGCTAAGATATTTTTGCTTTATTTCATCGATACGACACCTTGTCATTTGTAATATTTTTTATGGGCGATCCATCTTTTAAAACTTTTGTTATAAACAATCGACGGTCTATAAACAGATATTAAAATATCTTGTATCTTGTAATGTTTGTTTATGGACGATTTATCGTTTAAAACATTTGTTATAAGCAACCGATCGTCCGTAAGAAATAATACAAACACCTCATCGCTATTAATATTTCCATGGACGATCGGTCATTTGTAGCAATTGGTACAAACGACCGCTCGTTTGTACACTACGTTACAAACGTTATGAACGACCGATCGTTCATAGCAAATATTACAAACAGTTCGTCGTTTGTAATATTTTTACGGACGACGAATTGTCTGTTACCAAATTTATAGACGCCTTGTCGTCTATAACCTGATATACTGATGATCGATGGTTTGTAACAAGGTACGGACGATGCATCATTTGTAACACAAATTTTCCAGTCGCTGTACGCATTATTCTGTGAACGACGCATAAGTTTCAGAACTTTTCTTTGTCGCTCACTATATTTCAACTGCAACGACTCTGTATTCTCTAGTGAAAAAATCATGTCAATATCGCCAACTCTTGTGACAAATTTTTTGTTCGTTCTTTTCATGTCCCTTAACAAGTTTTCGAGTGACATTTCAAATTAGTAATAGTTATAAGTTTTGTTAATTTTTTGCGCTATTCAATTCACTATTCTGCCTCGAAATTGTCTGTTCATGACAATTCAGAAAAGTATGTGGCGAGAACTATATTTCCATTTGTGAGGACTGCAGAGGCCGCTAAGAATGTCATAAAAAATTTGGATCCAACTGCGTGTTATAGCACTAAGCAATTTGGCTGGTACGAAGGCCGCAACATATAACTGAGTACAGCGTTATTTTGCAGAGAAGTGCTACACTCTTCACTCATATACGCTTGGGGTTATCTTAATATTCATTCGTGTTCAATTTTACAGAAATTAATATATAAATACTAATGTCATTTAATGGAATTATTAGCAACTGCTAGTATAATTGCATAGGTAGTGTTACCTGCTGTCATGATTAGCTGCCTGCATTACCATAACACCAATGTTTTATTAGTGTAATATATCTATACATTACATTGCATTACATCATTTCAGCAATTAGTAATTTTTAGCGAATAAAATTATAGATAAAGGCAGAAGAAATAGATATCTGATCAACAGCAGCCCGCAAGTTGACCAATTTTGTCAATAAATATCCTTTGTTGTTCATCTGAATCCTACAGCAACTCTTACCATCACATCATGAGACACTCAACCAGCAAACGTTTTACAGAACATTTATTAACGGCGTCTGACCACATAGTGGAGAACGTGCAACACGCAAATGTGAACAGATTTGAAGTCAGAGCAGAAGAAAATATTCACAGTGTCGTACTAAACTCGACTGTTTGTATTTTTGTAACAGTAGACTCTGCGATTTATCTTTGATGTTTAGTACTTTTGTGTACTATGCGTTTTGCAGAGCAGCAATACTTCTATTTTTATGTACAACATATTTTGTTTTTTTGCAAAAAAAATTGTGTCAAACAGTTATTCTCCTCGTTGTTTTTGAGATTTTAAACATATATTATCTATATGGTTGGTTTTTTATTTGATTGCAGTTTTACTTGAAGTAGTGTGCATAGAAAAAAAGGGAATGTGGGTTTGGCTGTGCCATATGTAGTGCCGACAAAGACCGTTGTTTCTTGATCTATTTAAAGAGTGTACGGGCCTTTACAAAACTTTTTTAAGGGAATTTTTGTTATATTGCAAAAGACACCTGTGAGATTGAACAAACTGTATCCCGGGCACATATACAGAGAGTGAGGCGACATATCCTCCCAAAAAAGTTTGGTAACACAGGGTCAAGGTCGTTGGTAAAAACAATCCTAAGGTTTGAATCATAGGTTAAATATTAATTTCCGTTTATTAATTCTTTCTTTCCATATCGTATAAAGGGTGTTTGTCGCTACTGTATCCCTACTAACATAACACATAATATTTTTACAATCAGGGTAACTGAATCCCAATATTTGCACATGCGATACTGCACTTATAGAGAGGTATACTGCGTCTTGTGTAACATCAAGGCCTACTTTTATATTTGATCAAGTATCCTTTAAAGTTTATTTAAAAAGCCGTTATAAACTCTCAATCTTAACACTGTGTTTACAGAAACAGCAGCTATCAACCGTTCTGTACCGTGTCCGTTGGCATGTATTCAGAGACCATTATTATGTGGGGAAAAGCTCAAGTTTTGCAGATAAAATTGAATGCGAGTGTTTCAACAACACAGCGGTGTCGGGTAATTAAGTTAAACACCTGCCCTGAAATTTTGCATGTTTAAAATGTTGCACAGCAGAATGATCGAACACTGGAACACTAAATTTCTTGGCGTCAAAGCTTTGACAGAAAATTTCATATCTGTGGAGTGGACCAGAACACGGACCATTGGCGTAGCATTTGATTGATACTTAGCTCGCATTAATATTTATCATGCTGCACAAAGACATGGAAGTTGGACTGATGGGAGCCGGGGATCTGACCCCTCTAGCACAGATTTTAGTTGTTGCCACGTACAGCGGGCCTGCGTAATTTTGGTGTTTGGTCCCGAAGATTCGAAGACATTCCAGCGGCTATAAAACGTGAATAAGCTATACATGAGTTAAATAGAATCGTCCAACGAAATAAAATTTAGTTTCGCTTCGGCAATAAAACATAACAAATGGCACATATTAGTGAAAGAATTAATGTTTAATTGTTGTCACTGTTTGGCAACAGCGTTATACTTTGACAAACGTTACCTAACGAGACCGACGCGTGATGAAGGTTTGTACGCAACCAGGTTCTGCTAAATAATTTATCGTAGCTTTAGACATACATCTATTCTGCATCGGATGTATAGCCATCTTATCGCTGGCACAGACGATACATTAAACCATACATGCTCAAGGTACTAGGTCCCAGGGAGAGCGGGTGCTGCGGTGAGGGGCCAGATGGTCAGGAGAAAAATTTTCTAAATTTTTTGGTAG